>JAGFZM010005647.1:1006-13701 GCA_017657215.1 Limnothrissa miodon | reverse complement strand
CTCTCTCTCTCTCTCTCTCTCTCTCTCTCTCTCTCTCTCTCTCTCTGTTCATTCTCTCTGTCTATTATTCTGCCACTTCCCCTACTGTTTGTTTTCAGTTTGCCATCCTATGGCAAGTGGTTTTGCAACGCCCAAGCAACAGATGACAGCCATCTTAGCTGGCAAATATAACATTAGTAAAAAAAAACTATTCCAAAAGCCTAACAGACGTGAGTGACATTTTGCTCAGTCACTAGGGCGCTACACTCCCAGTCCATGGTGCTGCTGAGTCGCAGGTTCTAACGCGAGCGAGTGCAGAGCTGCACCATGCAGAGCGACACAGGTATGCCTACAAAAACAAATTTTCCCAAATTTGTTCGGACCTGTCACTTTGGTCTATTTCTGGAGAATCACCTAGAAGTAGGCTACTCTAGTGATAGCTTATTGGGCTACTATTGCCTGCAGATTGACCACTGCTGATTCTGATCTAAGGATTGATCCTGGGCTATTGCTCATAGCCTGCTATACATTTTGATTTTAAAAATAGGCTAGTCAGGCTAGTTTGTGTTACATAACATTTTCATTTTGATTGCTATCCTCGTTTTGTAAGTCGCTTTGGATAAAAGCGTCTGCTAAATGCATAAATGTAAATGTAAATAACAGCCTGTTTAAATATTCCATAGGCCTAAGGATGGTGATTTATTTAAATAGCCTTAGGATGAGGTTAGGAACAATGGTAGTGAGGGTGGGAACACACAGACATATAAGGAATATGAACAAGCTATGTGTGTTTAGGGCTATGATACATGTCTGTGTGTGTGTGTGTGTGTGTGTGTGTGTGTGTGTGTGTGAAAGATAGAGAGATCTATCACCAGATTTAGCTAAGAACATCCCTGGAGCAGAGAACATGTTGTATAAACTGTTTTGATGTGATAATGTCATATGTTGTGTCTTTTATGGTGGCCAAAGAGAAGTAAAGCCATATGTAACCTAATTTTTCATGTGGTTTCCACCAGGTGTGTCTGTGTGTGTGTGTGTGTCTGTGTGTGTGTGTGTGTGTGTGTGTGTGTGTATGTGCATTTGTGTTTGCAAATGCAAGAACAGAGTGAACAAGTGAGGTGTATTTATATTGTAGATACTTTGTCTCTGTGTGTGTGTGTGTGTGTGTGTGTGTGTGTGCTGGGGGTCAGGGTAGTGTTCAGCATCACATGGGGACACCCTGAAGCATGTTGGTATAAGGTCATAAATGGCCACTCCATCCACCCACATACAAACACATATATCACCCATACAATGCTGTCCTTATGATTAGACCTCAAAGCAATGCGTGGGAAAGTAAGTCTCACTAGCATCTCTATATGTGTGCGTGTGGGTGTGTGTATCTGTGTGATTGTGTTAGTGTGTGTGTGTCTGTGTGTTTGAGTGTGTGTGTGTTTGTGTGAGTATGAGAGGGAGAGATTTTCTGTGTTTGTTTCCCATGTCTGGACCTCATGGTGCGAGTGATAAGCAGCCCTACTCTACACAGCAGGTGAAAAATGTAGATGGGATTGTGTGTGTGTGTGTTTGTGCGCATGCAGCACTGTCTCTGTGTCTATGTGTTTGTGTGTGTGTGTTTCTAAGACGGAGGACAAACAAATGAAAGAAGGAACAAGGGGGGGGGGGGGGGGGATCAGGAGAGAGAATGCGAGACGTTTCCAATCCGTTAGCCCCAGGATGTCCCCCATCCCCCGGCTTTCACGCATGATGAAAGTGTTTCCATTTTAACGCACTTCCTGTCCCTGCTGCGTGGGGCCCATTTAGGCCATGCTTGCGAGGTTTCTCTCAGAGCTACAGTCTAGCCCCTCAGCTCACCCATTTGAATCTCTCTCTCTCTCTCTCTCCTACTGTTTTTCTCACTTGATCCCCATCATTTCCCCGTATTCCTGTTCTCCCTATTCTCTCTCTCTCTCTCTCTCTGTCTCTCTGTCTCTGTCTCTCTCTCTCTCCACATTCATTCTCATTTCTCTCTCCCTCTCATTTCGTGTTGTGACGCCACACTTTCTGTTCATTCTTATTTTCGACTCTCAAATATCAATGTGCTTTTTTGGCATGATAATTCACATGTTGCATTGCCATTGCTTTCACAATAATAGACAAGGTTTTGTTGCCTGATGAAAGACCACACCATTTCTTGGAAATAAAAAATAGCTTGTGAAAGGGTCAGTTTGCAGGTTGTTTTATAATCCCCTTGGCGGAAACACCTGTAAGGAATTCTTTTTAGGTGTGCCCTGACAAGACATTTATGGGAGATGGGGTCCAGACACGGCCCATAAAAACACAGAGTTTTGATTTTATGATTGCCCAAAGATGATTTTTCTGTATTTGTGTACTTTTAGGTAGATGTTTCCATTTTTTTTACAAAGGCTGGCACCATTTATAAAACAACAATAAAAATCCTGAACCGCCACTGTTCACTGAATCATTCCGTTCAACAAAGCATCTTCTGTGCTGCGGTACACCTGGTAGGCCCGTCTCCTGCCTTTCCCCCCGTTAACTTGTATCCCTCCAACAGAGAGCTAATCTATAATAGGCACAGACAGGCAGGTTAATGTATGCTAGAGGTTAGTTTGTAATCCCCGGACTACTTTATCAAGCAACATATTTAGCATTGTTTATTTTTTGCCAATGTGTGCATGACTGAAAATGTGTTAACCTTCATATATCATATAAACTCTAACTTCCACTCTCTCTCTCTCTCTCTCTCTCTCTCTCTCTCATACACACAAACAAACACACTCTCTCTGTCATACTCACACACACATGCACACTCAGTTCAATTCAGTTCAATTCAATTCAACAAGCTTGGCATAACCATTCATGTAAACAGACTTGCCAAGGCATACAGTGAACTACAAAACATTTAAAACATACACACACTCTCTCTTTCTCTTTCTCTCTCTCACACGCTGTCTTTCTCTTTCTCTCTCTTTCTCTCTGTCTTTCTCTTTCTCTCATGCCCAGCCCACCACTTCCCTTGACACCCATTCTGCCAGTCCACAGCCATCCACGATGGGCCTCTGAAGAGAACCCTTTCAAGCACTCTGACTGGACCCATAGCCCAGCTCCTTCCCTCTAGCCTGGCAGTCAGCTCCACCAAGGGCTAGTACACAGTGGCAATCTCATCCTCTGTTCATCCTCTATTGCTGAGCTGCATCTTTACTTAGGGCTATGGTAGATGTCTCTGTGTGTGTGTGTGTGTGTATGTGTGTGTGTGTAAAAGATAGAGAGATCTATCACAAGATTTAGCTTTAGATTTAGAGTAACGGCAGCCACTACTGCTCTTAAATGCTCGGAGTTTACTGGGATTTAAAGTGCCGAATTGATGTATCGGTTGTGGATTGGAACACGCATGTGAAGGAAAACACACCTGATGTGAATTAAAGAGGGTAATTTAGTTTTTTAATCTGGCTTAGAAACGCGCGCACACACACACACACACACAAACATACTGTACAGTGTGTATATGTGTATGTGTGTGTGTGTGTGTGTAGTGGTGGTGAGTGTAAGTTTAGGTGAAAACAGCAGGGAAGAGTGCCCTGTGCCCCTGGACTTCTCTGTGGTATGCATTCGGAAAGGAGCATAGAGAAAGACAGAGTGAAGTTTAGAAAGGGATGGCGTGTTTGTGTGGGTAACTGTCCACTACAAACAACAATTTCAAGGAACATTAATAACTTTAGTGATGGTTATGACTCTTGTCTTTAAGTGACATTAGGATTTTGTAATGTGAAGTTGACACAGGGGTGCAGACATTCAAAAACTTTAAAGGCACTTAATGAGAGACATCAACATCAATAAAGCAACATTACTGTTGATTATACATGTCATGTCATGTTACTGTAATGACAAAATTATGTTGCTCAAATAGACCTGCGAGTAAAGCGTTTCCTCAGTGTATGAGTGAGAGTTTATTTTAGACATTTTTGATTCATTGTATTCTTTTTTTTTGAGACCATGCCCATTATTAAACTACCCCTGAATATCTATTTGACTTGTTATTTTCATTTTTCTTTATTAAGTATATGTACACACACACACACACACACACACACACACACTCAATTCCAGTAAAATGAACAGATGTCTGCTTCTCACTCATGCTCAACCAATAGTACCCTAGGCCAGAGGCCATGGTTCTCAGAGGGGGGGGTTGGCTAACATCTCTGGCCCTGGCAAAGGTTCACCCTCCTGGGCTGCCTCTCTGGGAGTCGCCCCTTGCACGGGAACCAGTCTCGCTGCACCAGCAACCGTGCCTCCAGGAGAGCAGCCCTTGCTTTGCAGAGTCCTCCATATCAGCGCATATATCAAGACTTGATCCCGCAGGCTAGACTTTATCAGTCCATTAGTTTATGATCCCGCAGAGGTCTGGGCTTGTCGTTTGGTGTGTGTGTGTGTGCGTGCTTCAGTAGACCTATGTTAGACTGCGTGTGTGACTAGTGCTTGTGTGAAACAGGGTATACCTGCTTATCCGAGCGCTGTGTGTCCATGTGTGTGTGTGAAAAAGTGAGGTGGAAATTTTGAAAAGCTGAATATAAGCTAGAGATGAGGAGCTATAGAAGACAAAATCCCCAGCAAGTACACCAGATGCCAGAGTTTTTGTCCTCACACACACACACAGACACATACACACACACACTCACATGCAAATACTCACAACTGTATTTACCTGTGATCTGTTCGTCAGAGTGCACGCCTGTCATCATCTCTCAGTAGATATGAAATTCTTCAGATTTGAACCATCCTTTCTTGTGCACACACGCAAACATACTGAAATCGTACAGTATAATACATTCCCAATGTAATGAAAAAGGGCCAGGAAAAGGTTGATGGATGATGTGCTGTGTGATTTAGTGACAGAAGCCAGTCTGACTAGCCTCAAACTTAAACACTTAAACCCACAAACACACACACACACACACAATATGTGTTATATAAGAGAGAGAAAATAACACTCCTGTACAGTCAGGAACACACACACACACACACACACACACACACATTGATGCAGCAATACTGAACTGCCTTCATCCTTTCATTGGTCACTATATTTCTCTCTCTCTTTCTCTCTCATTCTTTCTGTATGTGTGCGTGTCTGTGTGAATTGTTGTACCTACAAGCAAACACAACAACACACTGTGGATGTTTCGATTGTCTTTTTTTTATATATAATTCTTATATATTTGTCTTTACAGAGTGTGCACAAATGGCAAGTATCAGATGGGATAAGCACAAAAGAATGTCTTTAGTAACGAGAATTATTGGTCAGCTGGGAAGAAGAGAAGCATGATTTCAGGGGGCCGGAGTGTTAATGGAGAATTCCCAAGATTTCATGGCAATATTTTTGTCCATCAGATATGGCAAATTGTGAAGGATTGAAAGGATTGACCATAATCATATTTATATCCGGGTGTCTAAATGTTTTTTTTTTAGAAGATTCAAAAACCAATACAGAATCTCTCTCTCTCTCTCTCACACACACAAACACACACACACACACACACACAATAAGTGCTCCCTAACAGTTTTAAATGTGTCTTTATGCAACCAATCATTTCATAGCCCTAAACTTAAAAAACACAATCAAAACAAAATAACAAAATGAGCATTAATAAAAATATAATACTCATGACAGTCATGCGGTCTTTTAAAAGTGCAACAAAATGAGCAAGTCCTTCGATTTTGTTCTAAAAACCACTTTAGGGTGTCCCTAAACAACAACAAACTTAACCCTTATGTGATTTGTTTGTTTAGCATACTTATTTTCATCAGCTTCTCAAGGCGGCAGCGGCACTGTGAAATCTACAGCTTCACATTACTCACAGTTAAAGGGATAGTTCAGTTTTTAACACATTGAGCCCCTTTCACAGGTTGTCTAAAATGAAATAAAGTGGTTGACACCAAAATCTTGATGATTGCTCCTGTCTTGGCTATTTGGGAAATATAGAATCGCCTCTGCCTGCCTTTAAAATGGCTAGCAATGGGCATGTGTTGTTTCTATCCTTTGAAGACTGGTTTTAAAAAAGTGCTACTCATGGAGTGATTAGTGGCATTTGCTGATGTTCCAACCCAAGTATCGTAGCAAAATACAGTTTCTGTCATGTTTTATTTGCCATTTAGTGAGTCCCAAAGGGATCTATTTGCTCTTTCATATAAACAAAGTGCCAAATAAAACATGAAAGGCGCTTTATTTCGCTACAATAGATGTTTTGGAACATCATTGAGCACCACTAACCACTTGGTGAGTAGTACTTTTTTAAAACCAGTGTTTTAAGGATAGAAACAACACATGCCCATTGCTAGCCATTTTAAAGGGAGGCAGAGGCGATTCTACATTTCCCAAATAGCCGAGACAGAAGCAACCATCAAAATTTCGATGTCAACCACTTTATTGCATTTTAGACAGCCTGTGAAAGGGGCTCAATGTGTTAAAAACCGAACTATCCCTTTAAAGCTTTGTGAAATTATGGTTTTCTAGTATTTACATATTCCTTTTATCTACAAACACAAACCCCGAGGTTATCGTTCTCTCACGACAGCTCACCACACCAGAGATTGGTAGGGACTTGTTTTGTGACGGGGCTTTCATTTCATACAATGTTTGTTTTATTTCGAACATTTTAAATAATAAAGAAATGTTATGACTTCGTGACTTTTTCCTCTTTAAATTGTCTTTTGTGTCGTTGCACAATTTATCTGCCAGTGCGAGTTCACATACAGTTTCCTTCCATCGGAAGTGACTGGCTGGACTTTCGCGAGTTGTCACAATCTTTCCACGTGTCGGAACCCTCATTCTGGTTGCGACTGGCCGGCAGTCTCGTGAGCAGTGTGGTTCGGCGCAAGCTGCCGTCCGAATCCTTGAGGCACGCGCGACCTAGTTTGTTACAACACGGGAAGAAACGCGCGAAGTCGTAAAGAAGATGTCCGCTGAAGAGCATGTAGATCCAAGGGTTACAGCAGCTGTTGAGGCTCGCCAATAATGCGGATAGCGTGACAGCGGTATTCTCAGAATCTGTTGGTGAAGTTAGAAAAAAAGATTGTGGATTAAAATGCTTGCGTGTTTATGAACATCTGCGTTTTCCTCGATAGCACTCCCTTGAGATTAACAAAGAACTCTCAGCACGGAATGGAATGGTTCTCACACATTTGCAAATCATGTGGGCAAATTCCTGTCATGTCTGGCACCATTTTCCCTTATGTCGCCCATGAGATCATGCTATGGCTGCACACACTCACAGAGAGAGAGAGAGAGAGCGAGAGAGAGAGAGAGAATGTACACATTTTTTGGCATGTCCTACTCCAAATGTTCTGACCCAATTCCGTTAAAAAATACATCTAACCTTATAGTATTGAAGGTAGTGAATGTTTAACCTATATATGTTTACGCACCTATAGCCTTCATGAAAGGAAGAAATGCAATGCGTAAAGACGTGACAAATGTGTTAAGTGTTCCTCTACGAGTGTGGCCAAAGCAGCTTGACTAATAGTGTGGAGCTATGCAAAGGGTCGCGCCTCTCATTCTCATTAGAGTCCATCTTATTACTGTAATAGAATAGTTTCATCTGAGCGCCGAATAGTCTAGGCTACTCTAGACAGCCAATGGGTAACGAGAGGGCGAGAGGGTTAACTTCAACTCACCGTCCCATGAGAAGTTCACATCCCACACAGACCACATCTGCACGATGAAAAACGGAGCCCAGCAAATGATGTATGCTAGCACAATCACAAAAGTCATCTTCACGGTCCTAAGTTTGGCTCGGGATATGATGGTGACGCTGCTCACAGACGCCTTGCCGATCAGACCGCTCCGGTGCGGGGACTCAGCTACGGCAGCACGCCTCTGGGTCTTGTACTTGACATTTTTCCATATGCTGCGGCAGATGAAGCCGTAGCAGATAACCAGCACCACAACGGGGATGAGGAAGATACCTGTAGTGATCCAGGTGATGTATGCCCGTACGCCCCACGGTTCAATGAAATGCCCCCAGCAGTCGTAGACGTCCGATCCGTTTTGGATCTCGCTGAGGGAAAAGATAAAATACTGCGGCGCGCTCAGCACCAGGCTGCACGCCCAGGTGGACGCAATCATTACATACGCCCGCTGCGTGGGTTGCTGTAGCGTTTTTAGGGGGTGACAAATGGCTATATAGCGGTCCAGGGTCATCATGACCATCATGTAAGTGGAGGCGAACATGCCCAGCACTTGCAGGTGCTTGACAATCCGGCATAGAAAGTCCGGGCCATAAAAGCGGAAAGTGATCTCCCAGCAAAGTTGGGGCAACACCTGGAAGAAGGCTACCACTAGGTCGGCCAGGCTTAGGTGTTTAATGAAAAGGTGTACCCTGGAGCTTTTCTTCCTCTTCTTTGCGCTATTGTTTAGTGCCAGGAGCACACTCACGTTCCCCACCACTGCAACCACGAAGGTGATGCTCAGGACAGTGATCTCAATTTTAGCTATTTCCTCGTTCCGTCCGAACGGGTCTGAGCTGTTACTCACGGAGTCGCTGAAGTTGGCCCCAATAGCGCCCATCATCAGCAGGTTGTCCCTGGGCACCAGAGTCACATTCTCGCCGGTGTCATTGCTGGCGCCATCGGTCGCAGGTAGGGGCGAGCTAGCGGTGAAGTGCATTTCGCCTCAGTGCTCTTGCACCAGTGTTCACAAACACTACCCGATATATCCAGTGGAAGATTCCTCTTTGTCACTCACTGACTATTTGCAGAAGCGACGTGCGCAGCGAAACTCTAAATTCACCCATATGGAGACCATATTTTGCATTAAAATCCAGGCGCACTTATTTCACATGTTTCCGTACATAGATCCTCAGGTTGACTGAAGTCAAAGTGGGTACAAGGAAGATCCTCGACCTTTTCATTGATAACTGAAGTTGTCTGCGTTGATGCGCTGAGTAGGCTACAGGAGCGCTGGGTTGGGTAGCCTGATTTCAGCTGCCCCTCACTTAAGACAAATGCGGGGCCGCCTTCTGCAATCTCTCTCTCTCTCTCTCTCTCTCTCTCTCAGACACACACACACACACGCGCGCGCGCACAGTGGCACGGGGAAATGTATAGGCAACCTATGAAAAGATCTGAACAGCTGTGTTTACCACTCTCTTTTTTTAGTGCTTTAGTGTGGATGAAATAATTGTGCCATACCACTAATCATGTTTCTGCAGTTATAAAATTGTAAAATATAATTTAATATATTTCATAATATTCATAATATTTCACGTGTAACTACGACAATGCGAACTATAAACTGTTAACATTTAATGAAATACATTAGGCCTAAATCGGATAGGCTAGCAGTAACGTTGTTTACACATATTTTAAAGAGGTTATCTGCCCGCTGAATGCGGCTCCTGTGCGCGCTGCGATTTGGGCAGAAAAACACACACCGTTCATGCTGCTGTTTAGGCACGGAGTTAGCGGCGCGCCATTGTACCTGCGTGAAATTGTAAAAATAAGCATATCACAAATTCGTCTGGAGAGCAACCTGGCTTCTCACAGCACAAGACTAACACAGTAAGAGTAGATTTAATTCTGCGGAGGACCTTTTGAATAGGAGCACTTACTAAAATAAACAACTGCTAGGCTTGTGTGTCTGTGGAATGTGTGCTCAGGAGTATTTTGTTGCTGAGTGAATCCTTGCAAATAATATGAATGAAAAGTGTGTGTGTGTGTGTGTGTGTGTGTGTGTGTGTAGGAGACAGAGACTTAGAGGAAAGTGGAAGTGAGTGCTTCCAGAGAAAGAACTAGAGATCTCTTGTGTTTGTGTAGGCTGTGTGTGTGTGTGTTTGTGTGTGTGTTCGGAAGATGAGGGCCCCAGTTTATTTGAGTTCAAGTAATGTTCACATGTTTGTGCTACTCATCACCAGCACAGCCCGAAGTC
Source organism: Limnothrissa miodon (assembly GCA_017657215.1). NCBI lineage: Eukaryota > Metazoa > Chordata > Actinopteri > Clupeiformes > Clupeidae > Limnothrissa > Limnothrissa miodon. Next base: position 3,800 of record JAGFZM010005647.1, on the reverse strand, counting down.
TCTCTCTCTCTCTCTCTCCTTCTCTCTTTCCCCCTCTCTTAGACCCTCATACCCGTTCATCATCCCATTCTCCACTTTCAAAACAGCCCACACTGCCCAATCCTCAACAGTCTCAAATTCCACAAGGTCCAGACTGAACCTCCTTCCATGTCCTAATGTGTGTGTGTGTGTGTGTGTGTGTGTGTGTATGTGTGTGTGTGTGTGTGTGCGTGTTGGAATGGAGCACTTGGGTCGATGTAGATTTTCAAAATGATGCCCTGCACTTTAGAGAGTTTGACCAGAGACCAGTAGTTTTTTTGCGCATAGACTATTTGTCAGTAGCAGCAGCCTCAACATCTTAGTAGGTTTAGGAGCTGCACGTCCCACTGAAGGCCAAAGCTGTGCATCACACTAGTTTTTGATTTACCGTTTCGTCTTGTCCGCAGGTGTACCAAGGGTACTGATGGATTTTTCTCCCTCAGTAGAAATACAGCACAGATTTTGTGTGAAATGCTCTTCAGTCATAGCAGGTGTCAGGTCTGTACGTATGTGTGTATGAGTGTGTGTGTGTGTGTGTGTGTGTGTGTGTGTGTACAACTACCATGTACCCATGCCAGGAAATCATTTGATTTGGAACCTATCTAAGGCAGTTTTCCAATACCAAACACCTTTTCCTCTGATGGTAAGCGCCCCTTCCAGTTGTTGTGCCTTATGTAAGTCTGTGTGTGTGTGTGTGTGCATGGATGTAATTATATGTGTGAAAATGAATGGCCTTTCCCCCTTGGCCATGCCATGCTTTAATGCCCAATCTGTATGCAGCCAGCAGTCAGCACACCCCCCAACACACACACACACACACACACACTTTACACACACACACAAACTGTAGCCAGTATGAGAAATAAGTCAGGATGATGAGTTGTGGCAGTGTGTAATTGGAAATTAAGGGTAAGTGTGTGTGTGTGTGTATGTGTGTCTGTGTGTCAGTGTGTGTTTGGTTCTAAAGCATTCTTTTGAGGGAATTTGAAATGTTGCTTTTGACAGTAGATTTATGATACTTTGCTTTATCCAAACAGGACCTTATTCAGTCATTAATAGTGCCTGCCCATTCTCAGACCAGCAAAGTGCCCAAATCAACTGATTGTGTGTGTATGCAGGAAGGAAATTGTGTGTGTTTGTTTGCGTTTGTGTGTGTATGTGTGTCTGTGTGTGTGTGTGTGTGTGAGAGAGAGAGAGAGAGAGAGAGAGAGAGAGAGAGAGAGAGAGAGAGAGAGAGAGAAAGAGAGAGAAATGTTCTGTGTGTGTGTGTGTGGTGTGTGGTTAGTTGGTTGAGGTAGTGCACACAGATAGTACCATCTTAGATAGATAGATAGATAGATAGATAGATAGATAGATAGATACTTTATTGATCCCCAAGGGGAAATTCAAGTTTTTTTTTTTTTTAAATGGTTGCATAAGTTTATATGGGGGTTCTAAATAAACACTACACATTGATTGCCACTTTTACTGGAGTACATTGTGAACAGCGCTTGCTCTCAATCCCTTCCCCCCCTCTCTCTCTTTCTCTTCTTCTTTTCCTCTCTCTCTCTTTCCTCTGTCCCTCACCCAGTGCATTTCATACATCACCACAGCTCAGTGTACTGTATAAATCTAACAGCAAACCAGGCAGAAAATGGATTTTTCTTTTCACCGCCATTTATCCATTTCCAACTCTCTCTCTCCCTCTCATCTCTATCTCTCTCTCTTTCCCTTTCTCTCTCTCATGCACACTTTCTCTGACTCTCTTTCTCTTCCTATGTTGTTTTCTGTCAAGTTCTCATAATTCCTGACTCCCAGTGGGGGTGTTGAATGCTCATGTTTGTGCATATAGATTTAATGCATGTACTGCATGGAGAACACTCTGTGGAGAATGGGCTGCTTTTCATGTGAGGTGGCACCTTTCCACGCTCCCTTAAAGCTTTCTCACTGCCAGCTCTGTCACACACACACAAACACACACATACACACACATACACACACACACACATACACAAACTCACTCATTAAGTCGCTCACTCACACACAAACACACTTACTTGCTCACACACACACACACACACACACACACACACACACACACACACACACAGTTACCCACTCACATACACACATACAAACACACTCACTCCCTCACTTGCACACATACAAAAGCACACACACTCATCTTTCTCTGTCATAGACAAACACATACAAACAAACTCACTCATTAAGTCGCTCACTCACACACATCCAAGCACTGATTCACTTGCTCACACACACACACACACACACACACACACACACACACACACACACACAGACAAGCCCACACAGACACACACACACACACACATACATACACACTCACTCACCCTCTCACACATGCTAACATCTGCACAAACACACATGTAAACACATCCCCTCACTCAGTATATATATATATATATATGTGCATGTACATGTATGTGAGTGGGATTGCATGCATTGCACATGTGTTTGTGTGCCAATGCGTTTGTCGTGTGAGTGATGGATCCTCCTGTTTTTCCCAGACTTCAGATTGGAGGAATCCTGTGGCTTCTTTCCTAGAGCCCATCATTCCACTGTGAGCAACCTCTGACCTGAGAGTGATCTCTCCTCGGGTGGGTATGCTTGTATAAATCCATGTGTGGTGACATGTGTGTGTGTGTGTGTGTGTGTGTGTGTGAGAGTGTGAGTGTCTGGTGAAAGATGGATTTGTTTTTCTAATGCGTACCAAAGGATGTGCGACATGACTTCAAACAGTACAAAAATAGTGTGT
>JAGFZM010005646.1:12709-25209 GCA_017657215.1 Limnothrissa miodon | reverse complement strand
CAAAATGCTGCGGCGCGTCTCATCTTCAATCAGCCGAAGAGGACGCATGTCACCCCTCTGCTAATCGAGCTCCACTGGTTGCCTCTGGCGGCTTGCATCAAATTCAAATCACTGATGCTGACTTACAAAGTGCTTAGAGGATCTGTCCCTTTTTATCTAAGCGCTCTCATAAAAGCTCAGGCTACCCCCCGACAACTCCGGTCCTCCAATGACTGTCGACTGGCAGTCCCAGCACCTCGCCCAAGGCAATCCAGACTCTTCTCATGTGTCGTCCCACGCTGGTGGAATGACCTACCAAAAACAATCAGAACAGGGCCATCTCTGGAGGCCTTCAAAAAGCTCTTAAAGACCCAGCTATTCAGAGAACATCTTCTATCCTAGCACTAAAATGAACTGAAGCACTATCCCCTAGCACTATGCTCCTTAAGGTTTCTGCTATGTAGCTTGATTGTTATCCTCGTTTTGTAAGTCGCTTTGGATAAAAGCGTCTGCTAAATGCATAAATGTAAATGTAAATGTAAATGAGAGGTTTTGAGCCTTATTCCAATGAACAACTGCTTGGTCTGTTTATCAGGTTGTTTATGTTTCTAGGGTTACTTTTTTATCCGATTAATGAAAGTCAAAGTCACTCGATTAATCAATGGAAGTTAGAATACTTCATTACAGAAATATTCAATAGTTGCAGCCATACATAATTCATGAATTTATGCCATTTATGGGCAAACCCAATAAGGGAAGCTCCGTAATCTGTACGTCTGGGGTGGGGGGGGGGGGGAATGCTGTGCTCACACCTAAAGGAAACAGTGAAGGTGCTGACTGTTGTGAGAGACAGACTGAGGTCGAGGTGAGAGATGGTGGTGCTGCTGCTGCAAGCTAGCATAGCCCTTTCTAGAACTCAGCAACAAGAGGACTAAGCAAAAGAAAAAAATCTCAGCTGCCTCTGTTGTGCTCTTGAGCAAGGCAGTTGCTGCAGGAGAGACTGACCCTAAAGAAGTCGATAAATTCAAGTGTTTTGAATAAAAGCCAAATCCATCAATAAAAACTAAATTGACTAAAAATAGATACAACTGCAATGATGTAGACCTCAACCAGCACATGAACAACCTCAATTCAGAAGATCCATTAAAAAAAGATTAGGCACATGGGCACCTTGGGTGACCACAGAGTAACAGAAAGCTGAGATCTGACACCATCATGAGGCAAATGTGAGGCACAACATAAACTTGCCCTCCCCATCAGTGGTTGATTATGTTTGCAACCTAACTCCAAGTAATTATTCTCACATGATGATGCCCCAGGCAGATTGCAGGGCTTCTACACACCTTTCAGTCCTTTGGTGTTTAGATCTTGACATTGTTCAATATATTACCGTTAAGCAGACAATCTCAATGATCATTGGAGGATGCCCTGTGACAGTACAGGCTAAGCTCCCTCTTGGCTTTTGATGCGGTCAGCATATTTCAACCCTCATCGGGTTTCAATTTCCCTCAATGTTGTATTGGAGACTCTCTCTAAAGAGCATCCCTGCCCCAGGAATAGCATTTGAGACAGCAGCAGAGGGGACATTGCTTTGTGCTAATCTCAGTACAGCCCAAAGAGTAGCATGGTCCCATGCTCACTCATGCTTACTTGTGCTGCGTCATGAGAAGGTGATGTGACTTACATGTGACGCATATATGGCGTTCTGTGGGTGTGGCTACTCACGTACGACAGTAAAGCAGAGAAACATTATCTCTGCCTGAAATAGAGGAAATGACACCTTGTAAGGATGGATGCCTCATGCTGCCTTTCTGACAAATTTTGAAATCTGTCGTCTGTATCTTGGCAACACTGGAACCAATTAAAAAGATTTAGCTAGGGTGAAACAAAGTTTTCTACTGCCTGCTGCAGCAAGTTTCTTGTTGGGGAAGACAGCAAGTCAGGCAGCCTCTGTGTGAATCACCGCAGCCAGAATGAGGTACACCAGCTAAAAGCAACTTTCATTCAGTGAGTCTATTCAACACACAAAGCTTTCAACAACAGAAAACACCCTGTTAGTAATTCTGCTATTTTGACCTAAACCTTTTGCTACTTTTCCTTTTAGAAACCTGTCGTATACCTCCAGCCCTGGGCACAACGTTGGTCAGGTGATGGCAGGTGATGTGGATAGAGCTCATTCATTTTGGTCCGCCCCTGAGGGTTAATGATGGACAGAGGCGCAGGGATGCATGCGTCAGGTGGGAAAACCAGGTGTGTTAAACCTTAACAAAGCGGCCATTAAGGAGCGCTGACTGGGCAGTCGAGAGTCATGCTGTTCACCATCACATCATACCAGGCTAATGGGCAGACAACCACACAAACACACACCCCTCTGACCAAGCTACCTAGCCTCAGATTCAAAGGATCCACAGGGGTGGAGAATTCATCCTCTGCTCCCGCTGGCATTTCACTGGACACTTTCATGTTGGCACCCTACCGGGCTCTGACCTATCGGTTTGTTCTGATTGGTTGATTGTCTATTGGTCCATCAGGTGCGGTTAGGTTGCTGACTGGCTGGTACCCAATGTCCCTCTAATGTCAGCTTTTGCATCTGTGCACAAAATTTAATACCTTCCAATAGATTCCTGAGATGAAACAAAATGAGATAGTGGAAGAAAAGACAGACAGCGAACAGATATGAAAGAATGTAAACAGGTGTGAGAGGCTCAAGCAGCAGCAGCAGCAGCAAGCAGCGACAGGCTACTCTTATCCAATAATCTCAGGCCTTAAAGAGATGTGACTGGCTCAGAAAAAGTTTTTGGCTCTTCCCTACTACTTCGCTGATGCTTTTTCTGCACTGACCAAGGGTAAGCTGAGAGATTCTGCAGGCAGGAAAGAGGTGGGCAGAGGTGCTTGTCAACAGTTCTGGGAACAGGAAGCAAATCTAGCAGGCAGGCCACCCTCCCCTCCACAATCTCTCTTCTCTTGGCACACTGGGTAGCAACCCCCCCCCCCCCACACACACACACTTTCACTTCCCTAATTAATTAGAAAACACCACACTTAACATAACTACAACTCTAATACACCGTGGCTTCTTCTAGTTGTCCTCCTCAATTTAAAACCAAATAAACACACCATTTGCACTGAACCCACATACTTCCTAAGCAGCTTCCCTTTCCTGGTGCAACTGGAATCGCGCGTGTGTGTGTAAGAGAAATATTGAAATCTTAGTAACAGCTTTTTAGATTAGCTATAACAAAAGCCACAAGATGCATAATAAGTATATTTGCATTAATTGGGCATTTTAGCAGGTGGTGAAGTGCACAATAAGTACCGAGAATAATTCCTGAAAAACAAGAACACTGGACATTCAGCAGACCGGAAGCTGGTAGCCGCCCGGCCTGTCAGAGTCCACCAGAGCAATCTAGTACTGTAACTCTTATCACGAGTTTTCCGTCTCATGGGTTCTATGGAGAAAGGGCATTTGTGGCGTACCGAGTAGCTGAAACTGTTAATTCGCCAATAATGCACTAACCAGGAACTTATTATTAAGATGGGCGACTGTATTGTTGGATAGCACCGGCGAAGCATAAGGCATTGTGCTCTACTCAAAGAAAACATCCGGAACGGAACCGCAAAATATCTACTCTGAAAAAAAAATTGTGACACATAGCGAGGGGACGTATGAGGTCAAGTGAAAAAGTACAGGGTGTGACTTTGTTTACGTTCATAAAACATAGTTAAAACGTTATGTTCCTTAGTTAACTTTTCCAGTGTCCTGGATTCTTCGTGGCTCAAAGTTTGAAAACGTCTCCCCACCCTGGCAACTCCTTCTGGCATTCATGAGTTGACTCACACAAACTAACGTTATCCAAGCGATTACGCATTTTCCTATTTAGTTCCACTTCGTCGGCACTCAACCATTCATGCCTCGAAGAGTCCGCACACCAAATGTGTCCATGCGTCTGGCAAAAGAACCATCCTATAACAGGTTAACGTTAGATAAGTTGCTTAGCGCGTAAAGTTGGCCTTCACATATGTGACACATCTTAGTATCGTCAAAGCCGAATAGCAAGCTAGCAAGCTATTCAGGTTTGAAGATTTCGAGCTAACATTAATCTGTTCAAGTAGCTAACGTTGGGCTAACTCAAATTAAGTTTACGACGGCATGAGTTGGCACTGCACATTCCATAACCAAGATAAGTTACATATTAATTAATATAACATTTGTAGCCGCGTTTTATTAAAGTATGGGCCAAAATCACAAGGCCTAGTATGAATAGTTAGCTTAAAAGCTATCTTATCCTGTGCTTCAACAGCCGGTGGAACAATTAGCTCGCTTTCGACATTTAGCTAGTCGAAATTAGCTCGACAGTCAACGCACAGTCGCCGCCGCTAGCTTGCAGGCTAGCTAACGTGAACTAGACAGTGAGCGGGCCAACTGTGGCCGTCATGGGTGGCCACGGGTTGCAGAAAACTCAAATTGAAAAGGCAAGACAATGTGTACCAACAAAAAATATACACAATACCGTCAGTCCGGTCCCCAGAACAATGACGTCGTATTCTTCATTCATTTTCCCAGATAATCAGCCCGCTTTTCCCGTGTGTCGGGTAGAAGAAAATGGAGATCTAGTGGAGTAGGAATGAAAGGGCAGCTTTGCAACGTCAAGCGAGTCCGCCGCACGGCAGGGGAGGAGCCAGTTTATCCGTCAACCGCGCAAAAGAAGTGTTTAAGCTACAGACAAGCGGCAGGCGTGATGACTCATACAGTTATTAAATGCCGACATATAGCATTTATCACTACCATTGCATCAAATCATTCTTCACGCCCGCTAACCATGACATACTACCAATACCAGCAGTCGTTTGGATTCGGGCAGGAGCTGTGTCAATAAACCATCATGTTTGCCTATGGCTTCTCATATCCTGTTACTTCCTCCATTCATGAAGCTGCCCAGCATTGATTTGGTTAAGACTTTATTGTTTACTTTTTGTACAGATGGTCATCACTGGAGCAGGTCTATCTTGACAAGCAGGATTTTCTCTCCTTCCTCACCTCTCAAACAAGCATGCATGCATGCGCGCAGACACACACACACTTCTGGCATGCCACACACAAAGACAGTAGTGCAATAGTGAAGCAGCAGGTCACATGACTGAAGTACAGGGTCAGAGGGACAATCTGGCGCAGCCTGCTGCTGTTAATCCTGCACATACTGTTGCCCATGTCAGACAGACAGACAGTTCTCTCAAGGGAAATTAGCCAGGGACCCACACTCTCAGCTCTGTTGCCTGCACACACACACAACCAATTGAAAACACCGTCGCTCTTCTATGTTACCAGCTTGTGTGCCACAGTTTCCATGACAACGCACCCAGAGCTGATTTGAGAAATGTCAAAGTCCCTCCTGTACAGGCTTTTTCGTGTGTGTGTGTGTTTTGTGATTAACGGAGAATGAAACGTACACATGTGCAAACTCTTACAACCACACCCAGCCCTTAATTAAATCAGCTTTCCATTTGAAAACAAGGTCTACCAGAATGTTGACACCCCAATGAATGCTAATGTGCAGACAGAGCATTAGCACCAGATAGCAGTAGTGTGTGCATTAGTGTAATGAGAAACATAGATATGTGTGTGTGTATTCATGGTGTGTCCTGGGTGTGGCTTTCAAGCACACTTTTGACTGCAGGTTTCTTGGCGAGCTGTGCTGCCCTGACACCTGACGTGTCTGCTGAGTCCGTCAGTCCCAAAGCCAGCAGGGCACCCACCGTGTCGACGTGCTGACCAATGCTGGCCATGTGCAAGGCTAGACAAAAAAATGTATGCACACACACACACGCACACACATGCACACACTAGCATTATCAATCCAGTACACCAAAACTAGGGTATTTATTTTTGTACCACTGTGGCTTTACATTGCAGTTCCCACCTGTGCGTCCCTTTGTGTCAGTGGCAAACAAATCTGCCCCAAGTTCCAAGAGGGTCTTTACAGTGTTGGTGTGTCCTTCCTAAAACACACACCGACACACACACACACAGATACACACATGCACGCAGACATGCACACAAAGGCGAGAGAGAGAGAGAGTAAAAGAGAGACAGGAAGTTAGGGGAGAGGAATTTAGATTTTTTTATGACTAATGAAAACAGAAGAATATGATGATTTTCTTGTAAAAGATAGCAAAAGACACTGATAGCAAAACAGAGTTTAGATAAGTGTGGTTTGAACGAGAACCTACACATATCCCAGTGTAAAGGGAAATAGTATTATTTCCCTGTGTCAGTGCTATTGTATCTACATATCTAAATCAACATGTTTACCCAGACTGTAAACCACAATGAAGGTTTTGCTGGTGTGCAGCATATAGAGTGTTTATTGACGATTGGTTTTTCATTCACAACAACCACATTTCATGACACTGCTCCTAAAACTACCTGACTATTGTTAGATGCTGGCTCAGTCACAACAGAGGAAGAAAATAAGGCAACAGCCTGGGTCTTCAGGCTGAACGGGACCCCCAAAAGCGGTTTATAACATACTACTCTACACTAACGTTTGCCGAAGGTCTTGCACAGAAGGATGTTTTTGTTTACAATTAAAGGTGTTCAATGAGATGTTGCAGGATTTTAGCGCAATTTAATTTTTATCTCAAATCGTTGGCATCTTCCCATGATCGGCTAGCTATGAGGTTAGCTATATGGTTATTGATACATGTAGATCAGAAAGTACCAGAAAAAGCATATACCTTACTCCACGTGTACTTTACCTATTATTACTATAGTGGTTAGGACATGTTTTCTGTTGTGTTGAATTCCGGTAATGTCCTTTGCACTTCACTATTTGTCTTGTCCTGTATTGTCTGTCTAATGTAAATAAGGGGCAGTGATAAACTTAATATTTATTTCTTTGTATGTCCAGAAAATGTGAAGAAATTGACATTAAAACAGACTTTAACTCTGACTTTGAATAATTTTTGACTGTTTGTGAAACACTGTGACAATGGGTGCATAAATCGTGTGTGTTCCTCTATATTTGTGTACACTTGGAAGAAAGAAAATACATAAAAACAGAAGGGAATACAGAAATGTATGCAGACATGTTTGAAATGTATGCATGCACATGTTTGTGAGTGTGTAACAAGTGTTAGAGTGTATAAAGACCTTAGCAGCATAGTGCAGTGCAGTCAGCTGCATTTTGGTGGCCCTAGTGTTGACATCCACACCCAACTCCTGAACCAGGTAGCACAGCGCCTCCTCCTGGCCAGTGACACACACCTGGTGGAGAGGCGGTACCCCTAACACGTCTACAGCCATAGGAGAAGCCTGTAGTGTACACACACACACACACACAGACAAATTATTTTAAATAGAACAACCTACCATATAGCCTTACAACTGACAGCCTTTTAAACTAAATACATTTTGTCAAAGTCCATTTATTGCCTGGTATACACACATGGTATACACACACAACGCAACTGTTTATTGTTATGTATTTATTTCTTACAATAGTTGTGCAAATTGGGTAATTGGCAAAATGGGTAAAGATTAACCTGGGAATGATCTTGTCACTCATTCATTCTACATCTCCCATCAAACACATTTTTCAGCAACATGTCATGTTTGTGTTGTTTACAGTACCTGGTGCCTGTCCAGGAGGCGTTGGGCAATGGAGATATGACCATTTCTCAATGCATCCATGAAGGGAGTGACCCCACAGCTGTCTCTGCAGTCTCGATCATACTCACACCTGCAACACACATACACACACAACATGCAAACTGCCTTTTGAGATAAAACCTTATATTATTAAACCTACATGTTGGAATAACACTAAAACTATTTTAAACACCACACACACTTTATCACTAACCTTTCCAGAAGCATCTGGACAACATCTTCACATCCATGCATAGCTAAATGTTGAGAAGAGAGGGCACTTTACTCTGTAGGAAGGACTAACTGCTTCATTCTGAGGTAATAATATCTGCTGTTGCATACACAAAGAAGTATAACAAGCGTACACAAACAAGTGTGTGTATCTGTGTGTGTGTGTGTTGGTACCTGCTGTGTGTAGAGGTGTTCTTCTGGTCTTGCTCTCGGTCCTCCACAGCTCAGTGTTGGCCAGTAGGAGACGCTGTATAACTGCGGGGTCGCCCTCACGACATGCAATATGAAAGGCTGTCCAGCCATCTTTGTTCTTCAAAGAGGGATTAGCACCCCTCTCCAGCAGCAAGTCAATGACCTCCAGGCTGTGTCTAGTACACGCCATCATTAGTGGTGTCCTGTGGGGGAGAATCATGGTTTAATCAGTCTGTATATTTACTCTAAGATGCCTGATTAAGTATTACAAAAACACGGTACAACCTAGGATGGGCTACTGCTGTAATTTGTTTGTACCAAAAAGATGTGTACTAAATTGACTTTTTTTCTGAATTAGACTCCAAAGTCTCCCGATGTAAAGCAGACCAATCTGAACTGTCGAGGTCTGTTGTCTGCCTGTTTGATGTTCTTCATACGCACCGAAGGCGATGCAGACCTTCGGCACATCTCTCCGATACACGCAGCTCTTTAAAAAGCCACTCCTTCGAGCCGGATTCGAACCAGCGACCTAAGGATCTCAGTGAAACCGCTACAGTCCTCCGCTCTACCAACTGAGCTATCGAAGGTTGAAGCTAGGGGGCGACAGACGCTTAAAATTCCATGATGAAAAATTGCATTTCTTCGACTTTATCAAAATGAAACACCAAACCGATACTTGCACAACAATGCACTAACAGCCTTAGAATGCTAGTTTAACTGAAATGAATAAAACTTACCAATCTGCCTTTTTTAAACTGTCCACCTTGGCTCCTCTTGCTAGAAGATAGCTAACACAGGGTACATGGCTCATAGAAGAGGCTTCATGAAGAGGTCTCTTGTAATCGTTATTGTATAACTCTATATCCATATTTACAACTTCAACCAAATATGTCAAAATATCCAAGTGACCATGTCTGGCTGCGTAATGCAAAAGCGTGTCACCGGATCTTCCAAAATGTCCACTGATTACTGAATGTCGGATTCCGTCGTTAGATTCGAGTTTTTCTTCAAGCAGACACAACTGACCATCTTGAACGAGTTTTATTAGGTACTTTGAATTGTTTTCGTCTCCCATGTTCAGAAATGTAGGCTATTTAAAGCAGCTATACTGGCACAGACATTCACTAAGATAACAACTGGATACCCTCAAACGTTTGTTGACATTACGAATAAGAATGACAAACATGCCTGCTATGAGTTACCATACTTCCCAAACATGCATTCACGAAATCAGAACCCAGTTATTCTCCTAATTTAAGATGTGTTTTGGTTTACACTCGTGCAGTTGGAGGAAGTCGCAAATATATGACATGGCCTGTAAATCGAAATTCTGCAACATCATTGGATGGTTTCTAAAGTGACGACAATGCCGAGACGACCAGGCAGGGCCAGTCAGCATTGAATGATCTTGTAGGCAACCCACCCAGGCACTCTAATTGATAAATCAAACGGGCATTTCTTATGTTTGAAGAAAACACAAACACGTTTTTGTTTGTTTGTTTCATTTCCCAACAATTGACATCCAAGTCAAATCCAAATTGAGCCACTTCACATAGTCTCTTTTGTTTATTTCCAGTTTACCATATAATTTTTTCTAGGTTGCATCAGGCCTACCAATTTCTGAACTGCTCCCATTCACCAGTCACTTCCTCTTCTCTGTCTCACACACACACGATCTCACATTCAACAGTGTCACAAAGCCAACCAGTGTGTGCACAATTATAATAAATAAACAAATGGATAAATAAAACAAAAGTTAAATGCAGTTATAAAAAAGGAACACCATAAATTCAAGTGTTTTACATTTGTGTTTGTACTACACACACAAACACATTGCCTATCTAAAGAATATTTTTTTGACATCTTAAAACCCAAGGATACAATGGCATGTGTGTCTAACACGGAACCGCTATAGTAATTTGGGACCAATGGCGTGCCTCGCATATTTCGGGCGCAAATGGCCTTGCCAGCTCCATCTTTTGCCAGCCAATTGACGCCCGCGGTCCATTTTTTCGTGCTTGCGTGATCCGCTGTTGACAATCCTATGTCGCCCTGTCACAACTTGGCTATGCCTATGCCTAGTTGAGGAAAACAGGTGGGTCGATTAGGCTATATATAAATGTACATGTAGTAGCTTTGTAGCCAAACATTATTACTAGTTAATAAAAATATGTTGTTATTATTATTAATAACATTAATAACATTATTATACATTCCCATGCTCTCGCATGAGAATGTATTTTTTGTCAAAGAAGTTCACCAGATGCTAGCCACGGTTCCATAGATGTCTATGTAAATTTATAATAATGTATTTTTACATTCTATATGTTATGCTTTCTGTAAACAATTAGATACCCTCCGTATAGCCAATAATAGTAAGGGCCAGTTGGTCAAAATTGCTCTTGCTAGTCTAGGGTCAGTCTTCAGTTCAAGGGACAGGCCACTCTCTGTGATTAGATTTCACAAGGTGCCTTAGATTTTCATACATTTTCACATAAACAAACAGCACCAGCACAGCAAAGGCTATCCAGCTATCCCTAGCACCAGCTCAGTGGAGGCCATCCCCAGCACCAGTGGCACAAGTCACGACCCAAAGAGGACATCCCCATGGAGGAAGAAGGAGAAGACGACAAAGGCTTTATTGACACCTTGGGGGAGGAGTGTGGATTGTCTAGTGGAGCCAGATGCTGCACTGGCCAGCTGCCCTCTGCTCAGCGTCCACCTTCTCCTGAGCTCCCCCAGTGTCCACCTGCTCCTTTAATGCCTTCTGCCCAGCGTCCACCTTCTCATGTGCTGTCCACAGTCCAGGATCCAACTGCTCCTGGGCTGCTCTCTGTCCAGAGTACACCTGCTCCTCTGCTGCCTACTGCTCAATCATTGTTTGCCCTGCCTGCTCCAGCCAGTCCTGTGCCAACAGCAACGGTAAGGTTTCCCATAGTAGTGAAATGACAAACTCACATTCTCAATCATTTAGCAATCTTACAACGTTCAATTAAAAAGAAGAAAATGCATATGTTCACCCACCACTACTATATTTCCAGGCTGTTGGCAGTAAAGGCATTGCAGGCATGGAAAGAGTGGATGAGCTGGCAGAGTATCTTGAAGAGTTGTAGAGACCCAAAGTGTGTGTCTGTGTGTGCACACACATTCTCAGTTTACTACATGTCTGTCTGAGCTGCAGTGTATTTGTTTAATGATTGATGTTAATGTTAAGTGTTATTGTTTAAGTGTATTCTTGAATATTTTAATATACGTTTAATATTTTAATATAAACACTGTGTGTTTTCAAAACCAGATGGCGTTATAGCATCTGGAGTTTAACAAAAAAAATCAATTACATTAAAAAAAAAGCTGGTGTGTTGTATTCATTCACAATTATATGTATTTAGGAAATATGAAATGGTCTTTTTATGGAGTTGCATTTTAACCAAATAGGCAAGGCAGTACTTGGCTTTGCAAGTATTCTTGCAGGCTGAATGAAATATTGGCCAATAACAGTTGGCCTATGATAATAATTTTTCTCCCATTAAGGCTCAAAGAGGAGCATAGTACAAATAGCTGTGTACTTCACCCATTTCAATTTCTTGGACTTTTATCATGAAATATCAAACTCATACTTGCAAAACAATGCACTGACAGCCTTAGAATGCTACGTAAACTGAACTGATTTAAAACTTACCAATCTGTTTTTTTTACTGTCCACCTTGACTCCACTTGCAAGAAGACAGGCATTTCTTATATTATTGTGAAAACACACACACACACACACACACATATTTGTTTGTTTGTATTATTTTCCAACAAGTGACATTCAAGTGAAGTAAAATTTGAGTCAACACTTCACATCGTCTCTTTTGTTTATTTCCAGTTGTACCATATCATTTTTGTTATGTTGCCTCAGGAACCAATTTCATCATTGCTTTCATTCACCACTAGTCACTCCCTCTTCTGTCTCACACACACACACACACACACACACGCACACTATCTAACATTCAACAGTGTCACAAAGCCAACCACCACACCAGTGTGTGTTGCAGAATTATAATAAATAGATAAATAAAACTAAAGTTAAATGCAGTTATAAAAAGGAATACCATAAATTCAAGTGTTTAACATTTGTGTTTGTACTGCGCACTCAAACACAGATCTGAAGAAAAATTATTCTCTGGCATCCTAACACCCTGGGATATATACAATGGCATTTAAGCAACTGTTGCACACTAATTTACATGTCTAACACACACTATCTGCAGTGAACTATATAAACCCTTTCCTGAAGGGCACCTTAAGTACTGTAGCACAGAAGTGAACATTGATCTTTCCAAAGGAGACTTCAAATTGCTGAGAGGTTTCAGGCATTGTGTGTGTGTGTGATATTTCAGTCCGAAAACTGTGTTTTATCAGACCACACATTCAAATTTGTTATGTGTGTGTGTGTGTGTGTGTG
>JAGFZM010005645.1:12708-28997 GCA_017657215.1 Limnothrissa miodon | reverse complement strand
AAGCGCTAATCGCTCCAAACCTAAAGTAACGTGAGGACGGGGGGGGGGAAGAGTTCTGAAGGTGCGGCGGGCCGCCACAGTCAAGTGTACATAGGGGAAACCCTGTATATGCTACAACTCTAGCCTGGGTATACAACATATATATATATATATACACACACACATATATAGTTCAAATGCAAAACATTGCAAAAAAAAGGCAAGAATTTTTTTTCATAATCTCTTTCAAACTGCAATGAGTTTTATTTTTAAGTGAATACAAAACCATACAATAAACACATTGGACTGAACTGACAAAGTTTGGCAAAATTATACTAACAAATTACTGTAAATTCACAACAATTAGATTTGGAGGGTTTTGTATCTGATCATTAACACACACACGCACACGCACACACACACACACACACCTAAGACTGTATCAACCATTACTATTCCCTCCTGTTCATTTCAAAGGGGGTTTACTCACTGGAGGCAAGGGCCTCAGTCTCGGTGGAAGGCACCTTATAGATGCTGCCCTTCTTGTAGACGAAGCTGCCCTCGATCACCTTGAAGTCCAGGTAACGCGTCACCTGAGTGATGAGAAGCATGCGAACCAGCTGGCCTGTCCCAGGGAGAAATTATTGGGAGATTGTAGATGCTTCAGCCGCATATAAAGCAAACACACACGCCAGTTTTTTTTATATTTATTTTTAAAATATAAAACATCTAAGGGCTAAACCTATATGCATTTCTGTCTGAACAGTTGTGAAATGGTTCTGAAGGTTTCTGAAACATTTTGCTCGATTATCAGCATGTAAAGATCTGGTGTGGCAATTAGGATAAATAGACTTATTAAAGCTAATTGCATAAGTTAATTGAGCATATTAGAAGCATGCCATCTCATGACCAATTAAGACCAGAACACCAAACCTATGTTTGTAATTTTGGCACATTTACATTACTAGTGCATAACAACAAACATTATTCTGTGGGTTTGTTACTAATAAAATACTGTACTGAATGCTGCTTTCCTAAAGGTGCATTTCTTATTTCATTCCTTTTTTTTCTTTTAAAATTTGGAGAGGAATGTGATATTTCTTGGAATTCATTCCAAGAAACGTGGAAGATGAAAGTGTTTTTATTGTATGTGTGTGTGCAGGCAAGAGTGTGTGTGTGTATTAGCAATATAACACACTAGACACGTGCACGCACACTAGACATCCAATGCCCTTCTTTCTGGTCAGCGCTGTTGCCAGGGTAACCAGAGCAGCTGGTCCATGGAATGTAGCAGTGTCTGGCACAGACGTAGGCTACTCACACTGGCCACAGCTGGTCTGCATATGACTGCAGCCACCCTGACAGGAATTGTGTGTGTATTTGTGTGCATGTATGTGTGTGTGTGTGTGTGTGTGAGTGTAAGAGAGAGAAAGAAAAAGGGGAGTGAGTATGCATGCTTCAGGTGTGTATTGTTTGTATGTATGCATGTATGTGTGTGTGTGTGAGTGTGCGCACACTCAAGAGAGGTTTGTTTATGCGTCTGCGAAAGAGCTAGAGAGTGTGCACAAGAGATGTGTGTTTGTATGCAGCACATAATTCAAAGTCATGAAGGATTACCGTTGGCCATGAGGAACTTCGGGATGAGATCCACATTCCAGTCACGGCCCTTTCCCATAGATTCAGGTGGGCTGCCAGGCAGGTTGAACCGTTTGTAAAGCTGCATGTACACACAGACACAAACATTAAACCCTAACTACATACTTAGCTACTGTGGCATTGTGAGTCAGATTTTTCATGGATGTGTGGTAAGGTTTTAATTCCAACCATGTGGTCAGGTCAATCAAATGATACACACACAGTGTAGAGTGAGAGTGTGTGTGTGTGTGTGTGTGTGTGTGTGTGTGTGTGTGTGCGCCTTACGTCGTCCAGAGGCGTTATGGAGGCGCTCTCTCCCCCGTAGTAGGAGTTGCGGTCCATGTGCAGCACCTTCTTCCCCTTCACGGACATGATGCCTGACAGGATACATTCCTAATGGACAGACAGCGACAAACAGGGAGGGGTCAAGCACTTCCCCTCACTCAACCTGCAGAGACTAAATCATCTACTGCAAATAGATGCACCGCTCTGTGACCAACACATAAACACAGACTGTACAGTTTTATACTGAAAGGCAGTTCCTGTTCTTTACTGGAAAGTGTGTGTGTGTGTGTGTGTGTGTGTGTGTGTGTGTGTGTGTGTGTGCGCAAGCGCGCATACAGACTGGGTGATCAAAGTTAATTGCCCTTTATGTGTGTGGTCAAGATGTACATGAAGGTGAAACTGTGTGTGTGTGTGTGTGTGTGTGTGTGTGTGTGTGTGTTTATAAAAGATGCTTGAGTTCTCAAAAGCTCTGGGGGCAGTTGGAATTCCTCGATGTCAAGACATTTATCTTGGATCGTACCCCAAGCCAGGTGTGTGTGCGTGTGTCTGAATTGCATTAGCAGTAGTAAGAATTCCAAAAGCGGAGAACGGAGAGCTCTACTTAAAATTACTCTGTGGTTTCTCATTTTGAAAAAAAAAGGCTTTACAGGAAAACTCAAGTAGAATGAGGATAAGGCCTTATCATGGCAGTAGCCACGGTTAACAACTATACAATCGCATGCACACACACACACACACACACTCTTCTGTTTTAGTGTTAAGGAATGCCACAGATTTCCCACAAGAATGCCACACTATTTTTTGTTGACAGTTAAATGCAGGATAAAAGGAACACATTCATCATTCACCAAGAGAGCGAGTGACTTCTAAGCCTTTCGTATTTTGATGCAAGTTCACGTCAGGGTTCAAAAACTAGGCTGTACAAGTGGCACTTCAGGTTAAATACCTACAACTATCGCAATACCTATGGTTTAGAAAAGGTGATGTAACGTACCAGATGCAAATGAAAGTCCAAGAGAATTTCAGATTTACACTGTGAAACTGTCTTCAGCATACAGGGTGTGTGTGTGTGTGTGTGTGTGTATACATGCAAGTTCAAGGCAAAGGCTTTGTAAAGAGCTTAAGAAACCACCTCAATGTCATGTGACAGGATTGTAGGATGTAAACACACATCCACACCTCTACAGACTCCATTTGAATGGTTCTCCATGTACACAGAAATATATTAAGTCTTCATAGAATCTCAGGAATTTCCTTTAAGTGTAAATATTTTTTTGCCGCCTAATGCATCGAAGGCTTAAGCAGTGCAAATGTTTTAACAATGTTTGTACAAGATTAGCAAAAAAAAAAAAATCAGCAACAACACTCGGGCAATAACAACAACAAAAGGACAAAGGACAGGAAGCGTCAAGATATTTTTTTTATAACCAGACACTTCTCTTCCTCACTTTCACACACAGAGATAAACAGCTTTTAAGCTTTGTGCGATAACAGCTTTAAAAATTAATTGATACAACAAAAGTTTAAAATAAGTAAGGGCGTACCCACACTAGAAACGGATTGCCTAATCTGTGTACGCCTCAGCTCAAATAGCTGGATTAAAGAAAAATGTCCAAGGCTTCATTAATTCACCAGAAAAATAAATAAATAAATAAAAAATACATGTGGCGGCGTAGAAGATACTGTTTCAAAGCTACTAGAGCTAACTTGATTAACTAATATTCCACTAGGCTAGAAAAAAGTATGTGTGTGAAAAGAGTATGTGTGATGATTTGCGGCAGTATAACTATAATCAAAAGCCAGTAAATGCATCCCAATTGCTGGTTCAAACTATGGTCCTCTCACGCCTTGACTACTGCAATGCCCTTCTGGCAGGACTTCCTGCCTGTGCCGTCAAGCCACTTCAGATGATCCAAAATGCTGCGGCGCGTCTCATCTTCAATCAGCCGAAGAGGACGCATGTCACCCCTCTGCTAATCGAGCTCCACTGGTTGCCTCTGGCGGCTTGCATCAAATTCAAATCACTGATGCTGACTTACAAAGTGCTTAGAGGATCTGTCCCTTTTTATCTAAGCGCTCTCATAAAAGCTCAGGCTACCCCCCGACAACTCCGGTCCTCCAATGACTGTCGACTGGCAGTCCCAGCACCTCGCCCAAGGCAATCCAGACTCTTCTCATGTGTCGTCCCACGCTGGTGGAATGACCTACCAAAAACAATCAGAACAGGGCCATCTCTGGAGGCCTTCAAAAAGCTCTTAAAGACCCAGCTATTCAGAGAACATCTTCTATCCTAGCACTAAAATGAACTGAAGCACTATCCCCTAGCACTATGCTCCTTAAGGTTTCTGCTATGTAGCTTGATTGTTATCCTCGTTTTGTAAGTCGCTTTGGATAAAAGCGTCTGCTAAATGCATAAATGTAAATGTAAATGTAAATGAGAGGTTTTGAGCCTTATTCCAATGAACAACTGCTTGGTCTGTTTATCAGGTTGTTTATGTTTCTAGGGTTACTTTTTTATCCGATTAATGAAAGTCAAAGTCACTCGATTAATCAATGGAAGTTAGAATACTTCATTACAGAAATATTCAATAGTTGCAGCCATACATAATTCATGAATTTATGCCATTTATGGGCAAACCCAATAAGGGAAGCTCCGTAATCTGTACGTCTGGGGTGGGGGGGGGGGGGAATGCTGTGCTCACACCTAAAGGAAACAGTGAAGGTGCTGACTGTTGTGAGAGACAGACTGAGGTCGAGGTGAGAGATGGTGGTGCTGCTGCTGCAAGCTAGCATAGCCCTTTCTAGAACTCAGCAACAAGAGGACTAAGCAAAAGAAAAAAATCTCAGCTGCCTCTGTTGTGCTCTTGAGCAAGGCAGTTGCTGCAGGAGAGACTGACCCTAAAGAAGTCGATAAATTCAAGTGTTTTGAATAAAAGCCAAATCCATCAATAAAAACTAAATTGACTAAAAATAGATACAACTGCAATGATGTAGACCTCAACCAGCACATGAACAACCTCAATTCAGAAGATCCATTAAAAAAAGATTAGGCACATGGGCACCTTGGGTGACCACAGAGTAACAGAAAGCTGAGATCTGACACCATCATGAGGCAAATGTGAGGCACAACATAAACTTGCCCTCCCCATCAGTGGTTGATTATGTTTGCAACCTAACTCCAAGTAATTATTCTCACATGATGATGCCCCAGGCAGATTGCAGGGCTTCTACACACCTTTCAGTCCTTTGGTGTTTAGATCTTGACATTGTTCAATATATTACCGTTAAGCAGACAATCTCAATGATCATTGGAGGATGCCCTGTGACAGTACAGGCTAAGCTCCCTCTTGGCTTTTGATGCGGTCAGCATATTTCAACCCTCATCGGGTTTCAATTTCCCTCAATGTTGTATTGGAGACTCTCTCTAAAGAGCATCCCTGCCCCAGGAATAGCATTTGAGACAGCAGCAGAGGGGACATTGCTTTGTGCTAATCTCAGTACAGCCCAAAGAGTAGCATGGTCCCATGCTCACTCATGCTTACTTGTGCTGCGTCATGAGAAGGTGATGTGACTTACATGTGACGCATATATGGCGTTCTGTGGGTGTGGCTACTCACGTACGACAGTAAAGCAGAGAAACATTATCTCTGCCTGAAATAGAGGAAATGACACCTTGTAAGGATGGATGCCTCATGCTGCCTTTCTGACAAATTTTGAAATCTGTCGTCTGTATCTTGGCAACACTGGAACCAATTAAAAAGATTTAGCTAGGGTGAAACAAAGTTTTCTACTGCCTGCTGCAGCAAGTTTCTTGTTGGGGAAGACAGCAAGTCAGGCAGCCTCTGTGTGAATCACCGCAGCCAGAATGAGGTACACCAGCTAAAAGCAACTTTCATTCAGTGAGTCTATTCAACACACAAAGCTTTCAACAACAGAAAACACCCTGTTAGTAATTCTGCTATTTTGACCTAAACCTTTTGCTACTTTTCCTTTTAGAAACCTGTCGTATACCTCCAGCCCTGGGCACAACGTTGGTCAGGTGATGGCAGGTGATGTGGATAGAGCTCATTCATTTTGGTCCGCCCCTGAGGGTTAATGATGGACAGAGGCGCAGGGATGCATGCGTCAGGTGGGAAAACCAGGTGTGTTAAACCTTAACAAAGCGGCCATTAAGGAGCGCTGACTGGGCAGTCGAGAGTCATGCTGTTCACCATCACATCATACCAGGCTAATGGGCAGACAACCACACAAACACACACCCCTCTGACCAAGCTACCTAGCCTCAGATTCAAAGGATCCACAGGGGTGGAGAATTCATCCTCTGCTCCCGCTGGCATTTCACTGGACACTTTCATGTTGGCACCCTACCGGGCTCTGACCTATCGGTTTGTTCTGATTGGTTGATTGTCTATTGGTCCATCAGGTGCGGTTAGGTTGCTGACTGGCTGGTACCCAATGTCCCTCTAATGTCAGCTTTTGCATCTGTGCACAAAATTTAATACCTTCCAATAGATTCCTGAGATGAAACAAAATGAGATAGTGGAAGAAAAGACAGACAGCGAACAGATATGAAAGAATGTAAACAGGTGTGAGAGGCTCAAGCAGCAGCAGCAGCAGCAAGCAGCGACAGGCTACTCTTATCCAATAATCTCAGGCCTTAAAGAGATGTGACTGGCTCAGAAAAAGTTTTTGGCTCTTCCCTACTGCTTCGCTGATGCTTTTTCTGCACTGACCAAGGGTAAGCTGAGAGATTCTGCAGGCAGGAAAGAGGTGGGCAGAGGTGCTTGTCAACAGTTCTGGGAACAGGAAGCAAATCTAGCAGGCAGGCCACCCTCCCCTCCACAATCTCTCTTCTCTTGGCACACTGGGTAGCAACCCCCCCCCCCCCACACACACACACTTTCACTTCCCTAATTAATTAGAAAACACCACACTTAACATAACTACAACTCTAATACACCGTGGCTTCTTCTAGTTGTCCTCCTCAATTTAAAACCAAATAAACACACCATTTGCACTGAACCCACATACTTCCTAAGCAGCTTCCCTTTCCTGGTGCAACTGGAATCGCGCGTGTGTGTGTAAGAGAAATATTGAAATCTTAGTAACAGCTTTTTAGATTAGCTATAACAAAAGCCACAAGATGCATAATAAGTATATTTGCATTAATTGGGCATTTTAGCAGGTGGTGAAGTGCACAATAAGTACCGAGAATAATTCCTGAAAAACAAGAACACTGGACATTCAGCAGACCGGAAGCTGGTAGCCGCCCGGCCTGTCAGAGTCCACCAGAGCAATCTAGTACTGTAACTCTTATCACGAGTTTTCCGTCTCATGGGTTCTATGGAGAAAGGGCATTTGTGGCGTACCGAGTAGCTGAAACTGTTAATTCGCCAATAATGCACTAACCAGGAACTTATTATTAAGATGGGCGACTGTATTGTTGGATAGCACCGGCGAAGCATAAGGCATTGTGCTCTACTCAAAGAAAACATCCGGAACGGAACCGCAAAATATCTACTCTGAAAAAAAAATTGTGACACATAGCGAGGGGACGTATGAGGTCAAGTGAAAAAGTACAGGGTGTGACTTTGTTTACGTTCATAAAACATAGTTAAAACGTTATGTTCCTTAGTTAACTTTTCCAGTGTCCTGGATTCTTCGTGGCTCAAAGTTTGAAAACGTCTCCCCACCCTGGCAACTCCTTCTGGCATTCATGAGTTGACTCACACAAACTAACGTTATCCAAGCGATTACGCATTTTCCTATTTAGTTCCACTTCGTCGGCACTCAACCATTCATGCCTCGAAGAGTCCGCACACCAAATGTGTCCATGCGTCTGGCAAAAGAACCATCCTATAACAGGTTAACGTTAGATAAGTTGCTTAGCGCGTAAAGTTGGCCTTCACATATGTGACACATCTTAGTATCGTCAAAGCCGAATAGCAAGCTAGCAAGCTATTCAGGTTTGAAGATTTCGAGCTAACATTAATCTGTTCAAGTAGCTAACGTTGGGCTAACTCAAATTAAGTTTACGACGGCATGAGTTGGCACTGCACATTCCATAACCAAGATAAGTTACATATTAATTAATATAACATTTGTAGCCGCGTTTTATTAAAGTATGGGCCAAAATCACAAGGCCTAGTATGAATAGTTAGCTTAAAAGCTATCTTATCCTGTGCTTCAACAGCCGGTGGAACAATTAGCTCGCTTTCGACATTTAGCTAGTCGAAATTAGCTCGACAGTCAACGCACAGTCGCCGCCGCTAGCTTGCAGGCTAGCTAACGT
Source organism: Limnothrissa miodon (assembly GCA_017657215.1). Lineage (NCBI taxonomy): Eukaryota > Metazoa > Chordata > Actinopteri > Clupeiformes > Clupeidae > Limnothrissa > Limnothrissa miodon. The sequence continues at coordinate 20,806 of JAGFZM010005645.1, read as the reverse complement.
GAACTAGACAGTGAGCGGGCCAACTGTGGCCGTCATGGGTGGCCACGGGTTGCAGAAAACTCAAATTGAAAAGGCAAGACAATGTGTACCAACAAAAAATATACACAATACCGTCAGTCCGGTCCCCAGAACAATGACGTCGTATTCTTCATTCATTTTCCCAGATAATCAGCCCGCTTTTCCCGTGTGTCGGGTAGAAGAAAATGGAGATCTAGTGGAGTAGGAATGAAAGGGCAGCTTTGCAACGTCAAGCGAGTCCGCCGCACGGCAGGGGAGGAGCCAGTTTATCCGTCAACCGCGCAAAAGAAGTGTTTAAGCTACAGACAAGCGGCAGGCGTGATGACTCATACAGTTATTAAATGCCGACATATAGCATTTATCACTACCATTGCATCAAATCATTCTTCACGCCCGCTAACCATGACATACTACCAATACCAGCAGTCGTTTGGATTCGGGCAGGAGCTGTGTCAATAAACCATCATGTTTGCCTATGGCTTCTCATATCCTGTTACTTCCTCCATTCATGAAGCTGCCCAGCATTGATTTGGTTAAGACTTTATTGTTTACTTTTTGTACAGATGGTCATCACTGGAGCAGGTCTATCTTGACAAGCAGGATTTTCTCTCCTTCCTCACCTCTCAAACAAGCATGCATGCATGCGCGCAGACACACACACACTTCTGGCATGCCACACACAAAGACAGTAGTGCAATAGTGAAGCAGCAGGTCACATGACTGAAGTACAGGGTCAGAGGGACAATCTGGCGCAGCCTGCTGCTGTTAATCCTGCACATACTGTTGCCCATGTCAGACAGACAGACAGTTCTCTCAAGGGAAATTAGCCAGGGACCCACACTCTCAGCTCTGTTGCCTGCACACACACACAACCAATTGAAAACACCGTCGCTCTTCTATGTTACCAGCTTGTGTGCCACAGTTTCCATGACAACGCACCCAGAGCTGATTTGAGAAATGTCAAAGTCCCTCCTGTACAGGCTTTTTCGTGTGTGTGTGTGTTTTGTGATTAACGGAGAATGAAACGTACACATGTGCAAACTCTTACAACCACACCCAGCCCTTAATTAAATCAGCTTTCCATTTGAAAACAAGGTCTACCAGAATGTTGACACCCCAATGAATGCTAATGTGCAGACAGAGCATTAGCACCAGATAGCAGTAGTGTGTGCATTAGTGTAATGAGAAACATAGATATGTGTGTGTGTATTCATGGTGTGTCCTGGGTGTGGCTTTCAAGCACACTTTTGACTGCAGGTTTCTTGGCGAGCTGTGCTGCCCTGACACCTGACGTGTCTGCTGAGTCCGTCAGTCCCAAAGCCAGCAGGGCACCCACCGTGTCGACGTGCTGACCAATGCTGGCCATGTGCAAGGCTAGACAAAAAAATGTATGCACACACACACACGCACACACATGCACACACTAGCATTATCAATCCAGTACACCAAAACTAGGGTATTTATTTTTGTACCACTGTGGCTTTACATTGCAGTTCCCACCTGTGCGTCCCTTTGTGTCAGTGGCAAACAAATCTGCCCCAAGTTCCAAGAGGGTCTTTACAGTGTTGGTGTGTCCTTCCTAAAACACACACCGACACACACACACACAGATACACACATGCACGCAGACATGCACACAAAGGCGAGAGAGAGAGAGAGTAAAAGAGAGACAGGAAGTTAGGGGAGAGGAATTTAGATTTTTTTATGACTAATGAAAACAGAAGAATATGATGATTTTCTTGTAAAAGATAGCAAAAGACACTGATAGCAAAACAGAGTTTAGATAAGTGTGGTTTGAACGAGAACCTACACATATCCCAGTGTAAAGGGAAATAGTATTATTTCCCTGTGTCAGTGCTATTGTATCTACATATCTAAATCAACATGTTTACCCAGACTGTAAACCACAATGAAGGTTTTGCTGGTGTGCAGCATATAGAGTGTTTATTGACGATTGGTTTTTCATTCACAACAACCACATTTCATGACACTGCTCCTAAAACTACCTGACTATTGTTAGATGCTGGCTCAGTCACAACAGAGGAAGAAAATAAGGCAACAGCCTGGGTCTTCAGGCTGAACGGGACCCCCAAAAGCGGTTTATAACATACTACTCTACACTAACGTTTGCCGAAGGTCTTGCACAGAAGGATGTTTTTGTTTACAATTAAAGGTGTTCAATGAGATGTTGCAGGATTTTAGCGCAATTTAATTTTTATCTCAAATCGTTGGCATCTTCCCATGATCGGCTAGCTATGAGGTTAGCTATATGGTTATTGATACATGTAGATCAGAAAGTACCAGAAAAAGCATATACCTTACTCCACGTGTACTTTACCTATTATTACTATAGTGGTTAGGACATGTTTTCTGTTGTGTTGAATTCCGGTAATGTCCTTTGCACTTCACTATTTGTCTTGTCCTGTATTGTCTGTCTAATGTAAATAAGGGGCAGTGATAAACTTAATATTTATTTCTTTGTATGTCCAGAAAATGTGAAGAAATTGACAATAAAACAGACTTTGACTCTGACTTTGAATAATTTTTGACTGTTTGTGAAACACTGTGACAATGGGTGCATAAATCGAGTGTGTTCCTCTATATTTGTGTACACTTGGAAGAAAGAAAATACATAAAAACAGAAGGGAATACAGAAATGTATGCAGACATGTTTGAAATGTATGCATGCACATGTTTGTGAGTGTGTAACAAGTGTTAGAGTGTATAAAGACCTTAGCAGCATAGTGCAGTGCAGTCAGCTGCATTTTGGTGGCCCTAGTGTTGACATCCACACCCAACTCCTGAACCAGGTAGCACAGCGCCTCCTCCTGGCCAGTGACACACACCTGGTGGAGAGGCGGTACCCCTAACACGTCTACAGCCATAGGAGAAGCCTGTAGTGTACACACACACACACACACAGACAAATTATTTTAAATAGAACAACCTACCATATAGCCTTACAACTGACAGCCTTTTAAACTAAATACATTTTGTCAAAGTCCATTTATTGCCTGGTATACACACATGGTATACACACACAACGCAACTGTTTATTGTTATGTATTTATTTCTTACAATAGTTGTGCAAATTGGGTAATTGGCAAAATGGGTAAAGATTAACCTGGGAATGATCTTGTCACTCATTCATTTTTCAGCAACATGTCATGTTTGTGTTGTTTACAGTACCTGGTGCCTGTCCAGGAGGCGTTGGGCAATGGAGATATGACCATTTCTCAATGCATCCATGAAGGGAGTGACCCCACAGCTGTCTCTGCAGTCTCGATCATACTCACACCTGCAACACACATACACACACAACATGCAAACTGCCTTTTGAGATAAAACCTTATATTATTAAACCTACATGTTGGAATAACACTAAAACTATTTTAAACACCACACACACTTTATCACTAACCTTTCCAGAAGCATCTGGACAACATCTTCACATCCATGCATAGCTAAATGTTGAGAAGAGAGGGCACTTTACTCTGTAGGAAGGACTAACTGCTTCATTCTGAGGTAATAATATCTGCTGTTGCATACACAAAGAAGTATAACAAGCGTACACAAACAAGTGTGTGTATCTGTGTGTGTGTGTGTTGGTACCTGCTGTGTGTAGAGGTGTTCTTCTGGTCTTGCTCTCGGTCCTCCACAGCTCAGTGTTGGCCAGTAGGAGACGCTGTATAACTGCGGGGTCGCCCTCACGACATGCAATATGAAAGGCTGTCCAGCCATCTTTGTTCTTCAAAGAGGGATTAGCACCCCTCTCCAGCAGCAAGTCAATGACCTCCAGGCTGTGTCTAGTACATGCCATCATTAGTGGTGTCCTGTGGGGGAGAATCATGGTTTAATCAGTCTGTATATTTACTCTAAGATGCCTGATTAAGTATTACAAAAACACGGTACAACCTAGGATGGGCTACTGCTGTAATTTGTTTGTACCAAAAAGATGTGTACTAAATTGACTTTTTTTCTGAATTAGACTCCAAAGTCTCCCGATGTAAAGCAGACCAATCTGAACTGTCGAGGTCTGTTGTCTGCCTGTTTGATGTTCTTCATACGCACCGAAGGCGATGCAGACCTTCGGCACATCTCTCCGATACACGCAGCTCTTTAAAAAGCCACTCCTTCGAGCCGGATTCGAACCAGCGACCTAAGGATCTCAGTGAAACCGCTACAGTCCTCCGCTCTACCAACTGAGCTATCGAAGGTTGAAGCTAGGGGGCGACAGACGCTTAAAATTCCATGATGAAAAATTGCATTTCTTCGACTTTATCAAAATGAAACACCAAACCGATACTTGCACAACAATGCACTAACAGCCTTAGAATGCTAGTTTAACTGAAATGAATAAAACTTACCAATCTGCCTTTTTTAAACTGTCCACCTTGGCTCCTCTTGCTAGAAGATAGCTAACACAGGGTACATGGCTCATAGAAGAGGCTTCATGAAGAGGTCTCTTGTAATCGTTATTGTATAACTCTATATCCATATTTACAACTTCAACCAAATATGTCAAAATATCCAAGTGACCATGTCTGGCTGCGTAATGCAAAAGCGTGTCACCGGATCTTCCAAAATGTCCACTGATTACTGAATGTCGGATTCCGTCGTTAGATTCGAGTTTTTCTTCAAGCAGACACAACTGACCATCTTGAACGAGTTTTATTAGGTACTTTGAATTGTTTTCGTCTCCCATGTTCAGAAATGTAGGCTATTTAAAGCAGCTATACTGGCACAGACATTCACTAAGATAACAACTGGATACCCTCAAACGTTTGTTGACATTACGAATAAGAATGACAAACATGCCTGCTATGAGTTACCATACTTCCCAAACATGCATTCACGAAATCAGAACCCAGTTATTCTCCTAATTTAAGATGTGTTTTGGTTTACACTCGTGCAGTTGGAGGAAGTCGCAAATATATGACATGGCCTGTAAATCGAAATTCTGCAACATCATTGGATGGTTTCTAAAGTGACGACAATGCCGAGACGACCAGGCAGGGCCAGTCAGCATTGAATGATCTTGTAGGCAACCCACCCAGGCACTCTAATTGATAAATCAAACGGGCATTTCTTATGTTTGAAGAAAACACAAACACGTTTTTGTTTGTTTGTTTTATTTCCCAACAATTGACATCCAAGTCAAATCCAAATTGAGCCACTTCACATAGTCTCTTTTGTTTATTTCCAGTTTACCATATAATTTTTTCTAGGTTGCATCAGGCCTACCAATTTCTGAACTGCTCCCATTCACCAGTCACTTCCTCTTCTCTGACTCACACACACACGATCTCACATTCAACAGTGTCACAAAGCCAACCAGTGTGTGCACAATTATAATAAATAAACAAATGGATAAATAAAACAAAAGTTAAATGCAGTTATAAAAAAGGAACACCATAAATTCAAGTGTTTTACATTTGTGTTTGTACTACACACACAAACACATTGCCTATCTAAAGAATATTTTTTTGACATCTTAAAACCCAAGGATACAATGGCATGTGTGTCTAACACGGAACCGCTATAGTAATTTGGGACCAATGGCGTGCCTCGCATATTTCGGGCGCAAATGGCCTTGCCAGCTCCATCTTTTGCCAGCCAATTGACGCCCGCGGTCCATTTTTTCGTGCTTGCGTGATCCGCTGTTGACAATCCTATGTCGCCCTGTCACAACTTGGCTATGCCTATGCCTAGTTGAGGAAAACAGGTGGGTCGATTAGGCTATATATAAATGTACATGTAGTAGCTTTGTAGCCAAACATTATTACTAGTTAATAAAAATATGTTGTTATTATTATTAATAACATTAATAACATTATTATACATTCCCATGCTCTCGCATGAGAATGTATTTTTTGTCAAAGAAGTTCACCAGATGCTAGCCACGGTTCCATAGATGTCTATGTAAATTTATAATAATGTATTTTTACATTCTATATGTTATGCTTTCTGTAAACAATTAGATACCCTCCGTATAGCCAATAATAGTAAGGGCCAGTTGGTCAAAATTGCTCTTGCTAGTCTAGGGTCAGTCTTCAGTTCAAGGGACAGGCCACTCTCTGTGATTAGATTTCACAAGGTGCCTTAGATTTTCATACATTTTCACATAAACAAACAGCACCAGCACAGCAAAGGCTATCCAGCTATCCCTAGCACCAGCTCAGTGGAGGCCATCCCCAGCACCAGTGGCACAAGTCACGACCCAAAGAGGACATCCCCATGGAGGAAGAAGGAGAAGACGACAAAGGCTTTATTGACACCTTGGGGGAGGAGTGTGGATTGTCTAGTGGAGCCAGATGCTGCACTGGCCAGCTGCCCTCTGCTCAGCGTCCACCTTCTCCTGAGCTCCCCCAGTGTCCACCTGCTCCTTTAATGCCTTCTGCCCAGCGTCCACCTTCTCATGTGCTGTCCACAGTCCAGGATCCAACTGCTCCTGGGCTGCTCTCTGTCCAGAGTACACCTGCTCCTCTGCTGCCTACTGCTCAATCATTGTTTGCCCTGCCTGCTCCAGCCAGTCCTGTGCCAACAGCAACGGTAAGGTTTCCCATAGTAGTGAAATGACAAACTCACATTCTCAATCATTTAGCAATCTTACAACGTTCAATTAAAAAGAAGAAAATGCATATGTTCACCCACCACTACTATATTTCCAGGCTGTTGGCAGTAAAGGCATTGCAGGCATGGAAAGAGTGGATGAGCTGGCAGAGTATCTTGAAGAGTTGTAGAGACCCAAAGTGTGTGTCTGTGTGTGCACACACATTCTCAGTTTACTACATGTCTGTCTGAGCTGCAGTGTATTTGTTTAATGATTGATGTTAATGTTAAGTGTTATTGTTTAAGTGTATTCTTGAATATTTTAATATACGTTTAATATTTTAATATAAACACTGTGTGTTTTCAAAACCAGATGGCGTTATAGCATCTGGAGTTTAACAAAAAAAATCAATTACATTAAAAAAAAAGCTGGTGTGTTGTATTCATTCACAATTATATGTATTTAGGAAATATGAAATGGTCTTTTTATGGAGTTGCATTTTAACCAAATAGGCAAGGCAGTACTTGGCTTTGCAAGTATTCTTGCAGGCTGAATGAAATATTGGCCAATAACAGTTGGCCTATGATAATAATTTTTCTCCCATTAAGGCTCAAAGAGGAGCATAGTACAAATAGCTGTGTACTTCACCCATTTCAATTTCTTGGACTTTTATCATGAAATATCAAACTCATACTTGCAAAACAATGCACTGACAGCCTTAGAATGCTACGTAAACTGAACTGATTTAAAACTTACCAATCTGTTTTTTTTACTGTCCACCTTGACTCCACTTGCAAGAAGACAGGCATTTCTTATATTATTGTGAAAACACACACACACACACACACATATTTGTTTGTTTGTATTATTTTCCAACAAGTGACATTCAAGTGAAGTAAAATTTGAGTCAACAGTTCACATCGTCTCTTTTGTTTATTTCCAGTTGTACCATATCATTTTTGTTATGTTGCCTCAGGAACCAATTTCATCATTGCTTTCATTCACCACTAGTCACTCCCTCTTCTGTCTCACACACACACACACACACACACACACGCACACTATCTAACATTCAACAGTGTCACAAAGCCAACCACCACACCAGTGTGTGTTGCAGAATTATAATAAATAGATAAATAAAACTAAAGTTAAATGCAGTTATAAAAAGGAATACCATAAATTCAAGTGTTTAACATTTGTGTTTGTACTGCGCACTCAAACACAGATCTGAAGAAAAATTATTCTCTGGCATCCTAACACCCTGGGATATATACAATGGCATTTAAGCAACTGTTGCACACTAATTTACATGTCTAACACACACTATCTGCAGTGAACTATATAAACCCTTTCCTGAAGGGCACCTTAAGTACTGTAGCACAGAAGTGAACATTGATCTTTCCAAAGGAGACTTCAAATTGCTGAGAGGTTTCAGGCATTGTGTGTGTGTGTGATATTTCAGTCCGAAAACTGTGTTTTATCAGACCACACATTCAAATTTGTTATGTGTGTGTGTGTGTGTGTGTG
>JAGFZM010005644.1:0-17160 GCA_017657215.1 Limnothrissa miodon | reverse complement strand
GTGTGTGTGTGTGTGTGTGTGTGTGTGTGTGTGTGTGTGTGTGTGTGAGTGTGCATGTGTGTTTGTGTTTTAATGATTCTGGCATGATGCCATAGGTTATGATCTACAGGGACACATGTCAGTGAAAACACACACACAAACACACACACACACACACACACACACACACACACTTTTAAAGATCCAAATACTATGACTTTCCTTCTTTGGCATTCTGAACCCTGGTTAGTCACCCATACCAACAAGGGGTTCTTTTCCCAAGTCCTTATCTTATAAAGCATCAGGTATAAACAACAATTCCCCTCCACTGACACTCTAAAGACCCACTGTGCTATTGAAAAAAAAAATCATAAATAAAATCATAACTGCTATTCAAAATGATTATTGCCATGGACACCAAACATATACGAACATGCTGCCAAGGCAAGAGGTCCAATGACATCTAGCTAATGCTATTTGAATCTAGCAATCTTTTAATTATTCAGGTCATTTTGCTCCAATTTGCTCATTCTCTGTGGTCTCCGAGAGACAACAAGGCAACATGCAGGAACAGCACTGGGAAATGGGAACTCTCAAACATGACTTAATTATACAGTAATAGACCAATGAGCAAGGGTCTTGTCACAATGGGCCCTGATAAGCTGAGTTGAGAAATTAACTGGGAAATAGTAAGTAAATAAACAAATAAAACAACAAAAAAATCATCCAATTTTTTAAAATGATGTACAAAGTGCCCTAAATTCCTCATTATGTAAAGTGATTGCCAAATGAGAAGGGGAGTATGTACACATTCAGGTATTTAACTAGCCTTAAGATCAAATTTGTTGGGTTAAAAGTGCAGCATTGCTGCCACTTCTCTTGTCTCCTGTGTTCTACCGTGCACGGATATTACAGTACATGTCCCATGAAAGGGAGAGCCGAGGTTGTCCAGGAGATGAATAGACCTTTTGTCGGCCTAGAGACGCCCGGGCTGTGTAATTAGAAAATACATTCTCTCATTTCTGTGACCAATTGAGACGAAGAGTTCATAAGAATTTCATACTGTAGGTCAAAATACCACAGACGGTACAAATTTAAAGAATGTGTGTGTGTGTGTGTATTTATTTCAGAGAGAGAGACACACACACACACGCAAGGGGAAAAAGCGCACATAGAAGTCTCAAGTACCACTAAGTTTTCAGGGTTTGTTTTTTGCCTTCCATTAAGAGCCTTACTTGGCTGACCATAAAGTCTCTCCAACACATCACCGTCACCATAGCAACCAGATCGGCTTCACCCCGACATCACCCCCAGACATCGCTGCCTCTCCTCGACCCTGCAGTAGCCCGGTGGAGTGACGTGGGGCACGCAGTCGACCCTCTCCCCTTCTCTGCTCTCAGCCATACATCAGTTCTGGCACCTCCCAAATGATAAACGCCTCACTGACATTCCTCCGGTGCGCACATCTACTTGACCCCTTGGCCACATAGCAGCTCCACCCTACTTACTGCAGTGTGAGGTCCAAAACTGAGATGCTAATGATAAAGACTATTGATGTGTCCGGTCCTGTAGAACTTAATCATGCAACTGGGGTTGAGCGATGGTGAAGGTGTCCACACCTGAAACCTGACTATATCTCTCAAGACAAATCAGATTTATTGTCACTTCTGTAGGGATAAAGTTCTAACCATTCATATTCAATTCAGCATATGAAAAATGAACTCTTGTTAGTATCATAGTGCCATTCAGTCTGTGAAATGTGTTGAGTTACTTGTAGATAGATTGTTAGTAACACATGGCCCTTTATATTTTGATAATGGTTCACGTCTGTGTCTCCTCTCCTGACACACTTGTGTGGCTAGAGGTGATAAGGCAGGATGGCCGATACGGCCGGGTGGTAACACACAGACGTGGTGTTCGGGTTATGTCAAGAGTCATGTGGTTATAAAACTATACACAGTCTGTACAGGCTCTGCCCTGTTTTTGATTCAAGTATGTAATCTCCGTGAATGTTTTTGTAGGCAGACTGCTATGGTTTGCGACCTAAATTGTTCTGTGACTTAGACTCATCTGTGCTTTGAATCTTGAGATTTTTTACCCCATACAAAAACAAAGGAGAGTGAAAAATGATTCACCACAACATCATAACAACTTAATTATTCACTACAACAGCAATAAATGATAGCTAACATGGTTGTTTGGCATGGATCCCGTCTTTAGAGTCTATAGTGGCATATATAGTGGTTATAGGGCTTTTTAAAAGTATCTTTGCGAGAAATATGAGAGGTTGTCTATGTGACAGGGGGAAGGAGAGGGTCAGTGTTTAGCATCCGTACTGCTTGTTTCTCAGTCTGCTGATGCTAGATACCGGTACCGGTGTTTGTTTCGTCTAGATAGTTATTAAAGAAAGGGAATGGCAATGGTTCCAATCATTTACTGTATTTATTTTTTATTTTTTTGTGCTGTCCTCACCGCCTGTTGGAGTTGTTCATGCTCTCTGGCCTTCCTGTTATACAAGGCCACACTGTGATGCAGATGGTCAGGCAGATATGATGACACCATGGACAAAAGATGGTTAAGATAAGATTAGCTTCTGCTCTTTTTCAGTTTCAGCGGAGAGATTGTTGGGGCTTCTTTGCCTTCAATAACACAGTGCTGTTTGATCAGGACTTGCCCTCTTTGATGTTCATGCCTAGAAATGTGGTCTGTCTGTGGGAGGTGTTTGGTTTGTCTGTTGTCCTGAAATCAGTGATTTTTTCTCTTTGTTTTGCTTATGGTTGAAGGTTGTTTGACACATGGCCAGCTGATTAAGCTCATTCCTGTAGTTGTCTTGATGTTGTTGTTGATGAGGCCTACCACAGTAGTAGACAGTAGTCTGCCAGTAGTCTGCCAGTAGTCTGCCAGTCTTGACAGTTCAGAACCTCAAGCAGTAGGAATTCGTCATGTTTTATTTCACTGTAGACTGGAGTTGGAATATGTTTTATCACACAGACAATCACCAATGAAGCCTTATAATAAAACAACTGTTGATGAGATCATTTGTAAAAAATAAGCTCTGTGGTTAGAGAAAGTTAAATTGTTTTATTTAGAATAAAAAATAATAAGTCTGTGCAGATGAGCTAGCTATCCTGCTTTACCATACGCATACTGTAAGAATATCTAAAGAAAACACACTCTCTCTCATAAGCAAAACACATAGCAGGCAAATCCACACGTGAAACCCTCTACAGAACTACAGAACCCTGGGTTGAAACATCTCGTAGTTCTCCTTTAAATGTTCTATCTTGGTCCCATAGGTTGTAACTCTGGAATCTTAAACACTAGTATCCCTGTCATTTACAAGCTGTCCACGAACATCTGAAGCACCTCTACACATGTTATTTACAAGCTGTTCCTGGACAGAATCAGCAAACCACACCGAACTGCCCTTCACTAATGTACGGCATTGAACATTCAGATTAACTGTTACAGTTAACATACAGTGTGAAAGAGGCTGTGGTGGAGGTGAGCTTCTGAGATTTAGCACTTTCCTACAACTGGTATTAGTCTTAAAGCTCGGAGAGAAAAAAAAACATATAAATCCAGAAAATTCATCCCACACAGACTTGGAATAAGGTGAGGGGTGCAACAACCGCTAGAATATATATCGCTTTACCCTAGGCAGTTCCCTGAGACCATAATATGTTTGTGTGTGTGTGTGTGTGTGTGTGTGTGTGATGTGAAAGAGACTGGGCCATAATGAAAACCAAAATTATAATTTGATTGATTTGCATTACCTTTAACTACTATACAGAGAAACGGGAGAGAAGAGATCCCATTTTACAGAACTGAAATTATGCCATTAAGTGAGCATTCTAGTCTAGTCATTTATAGAAGAGAACTGCATGAAGAAAAAAAAACCCCTTGAGTGTATGACTCCTGTGGATGAATGATCCAGCCACATTTTGAAGATGTTTACAATAATATGACCTTGCTATTGGTGACGTTAAAGGTTGAAGTTAAGCCTATGGATATCCAACTTTGATGAAAACCTCCCCAATTTCCTGACCAACCATCAAAACCACAGAGGGACGGTGAAACCGATCAGCTCATTTTTGTTTTGGCTACAATATATTAGGTTAGCAATATGCTAGTTCTATATCTGTAATATATGTTAATGAACTTTAGAAATCAGCGCTTTGTCGGCAGGCGTTATTGAAGTTAACAAGCTAACAGAACAATTGGCTGCCATTAAAATAGATAAATATTGTATGTCAATAAAATAGATAAATATTCTCTGTCTCCATTATCAACATTAACAAAATGATATCAACACAATGACAAACAACTTTTTAATCATTGTACTGGGAACCTTGATAGTTTAGTGCCACTCCAACCAGCGTCTGGTAGTGTGTGCTGGGTAAACAGACACCACCATGTTGGAGAACAGTGAAAGCTGTGAAAACAGTGAAACCTCTCCATTGACACAACCCCAAGCCTGTGTATTTACTGAATAAGACAACCATAAACTAGGCTCTGGACATTTAGACACTAGGTTTTACACTGGATTGCATGTACAGCCTGTTCTCGCTATATCTAAACGGTTGCAGTAAGCATTTTCAAAGCTCTTCAGCCCTTGTCCTCCTCTTAGCTAAAGCTTGAATGATCTTTACGCATCTACACAGTGAACCCTTCTTAGAGCAAACAGACAAGAGACAGAGAGGTTTCTCAAGAACCCCTCCGCCGAGCGCTCCACTGTCTGTTATGGAGGGCTAACGGCAATAGCTCAGGTGTAACAGGGGTCAATTGACACAATGTTCTGAAGCAGAGGGCATCTGGGAAGTGTTAGCCATTAAATGGGTCCGGAGCGCGGAGGAGGGAAGCCTCTGCTGATGTAAAGATGCTGCCAGCATAAAATGCATTACCTCTACCAGCCTTTGTGTGTGTGTATATGTGTGTCTGTGTATGTGAAATAGACAATGTGTGTGAGAGAGAGTGTATGTGTGTGTCAGTGTGAAAGAGTATGTGTGTGTTTGTGAGACAGAGAGAGAGTGAGTGTGTGCATGTTGGTGTGTGTGTTTGAAAGAGACAGAGAGAGTAAGAGTGTGTGTATTTCTATGTGTGTGTGTGTGAGAGAGAGATAAAAAGTGAGTGTGTGTATGTCTGTGTGTGTGTTTGTAAGAGACAAAGAGAGAGAGTGAGAGTGTGTGTATTTCTGTGTGTGTGTGTGTGTGTGAGATGATGTGTTTGGATTGCAGTGGCTGCGGAGGCTTAGTAAAGGGGTCAGATCTCAGAGCAGGAGCAGTAGAAATTGCTCATGAGTGCTGCTTGACTGTTTGGACCCAGCCTGACTTTTGCCGGGGGAACAGCTTCTCGATTGTCCAAACAAACCCAGGAGGGGGCCTTAGAGGCATTGAGTGAGGTTATCATCTTCATCAGAACACACACACACACATATACACACACACACCAGAAGGTCAGAGTTTACAGCTCAGGGAAGCACTAGGTTATTTTGTGGATAGGTGTCATCATTGCACACATTTCAGAATGAATCGGAAGTGGTACCACTGGACTCCAACTGAGTTGGTAGAACAGCTCAATACAGATGTATGAATATGATACTCAAATCTTCATATAACAGGGGACCATATTTTTTGCCCAACTATTTGTTTTAGTGTTTATAGGAGCATACTGAATGACATGTATATAGGACGATATAAGATATCGTGCTGAAGTCACAATGGCATTGAAGTAGGCTACACAGTGGCATTGACGTCCATGAGGCAAGGCAGGGCAAGGCAAGTTTATTTATTTAGCGCATTTCATACACAGAGGAATCAAAAAAATCAAAGTGAATGAAAGTACAAACACACAGAAAAGATAACAAACATGGCAAAAATAAAATAAATGAAGGCATAAAATGAATAACATAAAAGTTAAAGTGTACACAATAGAAAAAGAAAGTAATGTAAATCAATTACATACCATCCAGCCTTCCGATCCATCATAAGTAGTATAACAGCTCACTAACAAAGCATTAACGCCCTCTGGACCCTGTCATCACAAAAACCAATTCCACATCCGCAATCTCACACATCGACTATGCTAATTATGTTAATAATGATTCATGTGACCCATTGACTGAGTCAATGATGTGACCCATGTGTGACATGACTCGAGGCGTGGTCTGAGGTTCACAGTTACACCAACAGCCCAGGGATCAAATCTCTTGACCTTTCCGTCTCCATGCCAGAACAAATGACTCCTTAGGGACGAAAGGTTAAATGCGTTATTACGTTAACTATGACCTGGATGAATGAGAATCTATACAGACACATTCTACAAGTCTACATTCCTAGACAAAGACATTCTCTTGAAAATTGATTACCTGAATCCGGTACATGATGTTAAGTATTTAGTCAAACACAGACAGTGGCTTAATCCACGACAGAAGGATTAGCTAGCCTCAATCTATTCTGCCCAGCTGTTGATTCTCTTCCTTCCAAAGACTGCGCTGCATCTCATGAATGTCTAATGGGGGGTAGAGTCGATCTGCAACGTTGCCTGCCCTCTCTCTCTCTCAAAGAAGCTTCCAGAATCGCATAAAACCCATGCCGAATTGAGCCGGCATGAGTTCCAAGCTGGACTTTGCGGCCTTAACCACCGAGAAGAGATTCGGTTCCAAAACAAAATCATTCCTTTTGATTGGTGTTTCAGCGTATCATTCAAAAAGCCCTCAAATATACACACACACACACAAGGCATTCCTTAGCACAGCTTAAAGAGTCTTTGAAGACCTATTAAAGAGCCCTGGTTGTTAGCACAGTCCTCTCCAGACCCTCTCTGAACACTAACGTTGTTTATCTACCTGCTTCCTTGGCAGGTACTTGGGCATAGGGGTGTTCCTGTAGTGGATCTGCAGTCTGATCGCAGCATTAGGCAGCCTGCTCACACTGACTGGGGCCACCAGGGGCCCAGTTTATAAAGTGGTGGCAGATTTGGCTTCACGTTCAAAAGTATCCATGACAGGCGTTGTCAGGGGTACATTTTCGTTTTTCTGATTTGGTTTGTGTTTTGTGTTCTGTGTGTGTGTGCTGCCGTCATGTTTTCTTTTTCAGAACATAAAGCATTTATGTGAATCAGTGTATGTGTGTGTGTGTGAGAGAGAGAGAGAGAAAGAGAGAGAGAGAGAAAAGAACTGTGTGCGCTGTAGAGAAGCACATTAGCTGGCAGACTTAAGACAGGTTAGCGGAAAGATCAGCCCTTTATTTTCTGTTCCGAGGGGGGAACAGTTTCATCCGGCCTGCCCTCTCTTTCAGCGAGAGCTCAGGCTTTCCAGTTAAGCCTGGCAGAGCCTCCACCGACTGCCAATCACGCAGCCTGAGACGCGCCCACACACAAACATAAAGGCTCCCTAGGGAACACTGAGGATTGTGATGCTCACATCGCCCAGCTTAATGGCCTCTCGTTGTCTGGCCATCTCTATCACCCTGCATATCCTTTGATAACAGTGACATGTGCGGGAAAAACAAGGGAGGATTCTACAAAGCGC
Source organism: Limnothrissa miodon (assembly GCA_017657215.1). NCBI lineage: Eukaryota > Metazoa > Chordata > Actinopteri > Clupeiformes > Clupeidae > Limnothrissa > Limnothrissa miodon. Next base: position 9,650 of record JAGFZM010005644.1, on the reverse strand, counting down.
AACGCAAACAGCTCGAAGATACACACACACACAAACACACATATACACACGCACAAAGTACATTCCTATTCGTATGATGTAAAACGAGACACCAGAAACTCACATGCACAGCGATGCTCAAGGCTTTAATTATAGACTCATCACTGTAGCCAAACGCCATTTTCTCATCACTGTAGCCAAACCCCATTATTTCAACAGCAAAATCCACAACAAGGAGACAAATTAGTCTCTTGCCTGCCTTCCCTGCTGTTTTTGTGCTGTTGTGAAACATTCCTTTGAGCATGCTTTGAACTTACAGTGGGGTTTGAAGAGGGCTGAAAAATGTGAGCAATGGAGGGAGAAAGAGAGCACGATGGGAGAGGAGAGAGAGAGGTTGACAGAGAGAGAAAAGCACGGTATGTTTTTTAAAGTGAAACAATGCCATATCACCTGAGAATAATATTAACAGGTGATTCAAGGCAAAGACTAGGGTTTGGGTTTTTGGGGCGATTTCAGAATCTGGGTTTTAATTCCCACTTGATGATGTGCATTTAAGTTACGCCAACAAGCATCTTTGTTGGAAATACCTACAATGTCGCATCAGTGAGATCAGTGTGCACATTTGTCACATATATTGAAATAGTAATTTAAAATATGTAGTGAAATTGCATAAGTTATTACAAAGTATTAGCACAATAAATGAGAAAAAATATACAAGAAATAAATGTCATCAGTCCATTTTGTTCCCCAGATGAGATTAGTCTGTTTGTTTCCAGCACCTAAGGAATAATGCGATTAGGTCATGTCCGTTTATAATCACATTTACGCCTTTTCTTTCCATACTCATTGTCTGGTTGACATGATGTCTTAATCCAACAGCTGGTCAGAGGATGCAACTTGATTAGACAAATGATTGTAAATGATTCGCCAGTTGATGAAAACACGAACAGATGCGCATATTAAATTTTTGTTAATTCAACTATGACATGCAAATGAGTTGAGTAAAAATCCAGCTCGTGTTTCATACTACTGTTTGAGTGTGACTGTACGTGTGTGTGTGTGTGTGTGTGTGTGTGTGTGTGTAAGTGTGCCCATAGGAGAGAAAAAGAGCAAAGAAATGTATAGAATTATGTTATGGAATGTGTGTGCTTTTACTACTTTAATGCTTTTACTAGTATCTCTCTCTCTCTCTCTCTCTCTCTCTGTGTGCGTGTGTGTGTGTGTGTCTTTATTGTGTATTTATTTTTCATGGTCGGTGGTATTAAGTGCTGAGGGTCAGTTCAGTTGTGTGCTGTTGTTTTGGCTGTGAAGCAGCTGTGAAGGAGGAAGAGGAGAGATACAGTAGTAAACTCAACAGAGACAGAATGGAAGACTGCAATTCCTTAGGACATAAGGGCAAATCAGATCACTACAGTATCTCTCTCTATATATGTCTATACAGTCCAGCTTTCAATACAAGCACATAAAAGATAAAAGAAACCTCATTAATGTACAGACACATTATTTACAGTATAAAAACAAATTTACTATATTTGAAAACGTTACGGACACTAACGTATCCTCGGTTCTCTGAGTGAGAAGCCGAAACGTACGAGTGGATGATGCCTATCATCTCCTGCTTTTCTGAAGTCATTTTAAACCAACCCTTTGAAAAAAGGGCAGCAAGCGCACTGACGCGCGCAGGCAACTACTTAGACAGCCCTGCGTGACGTCAGAAAGTCTATATATTGACTGCGCTTACGCTTCAGGTCCTCTTTGCCAAGCTCGCCAGCGTCGGCGATTGAGGCCCGAAGCGTACGTTGCGGCTTCTCACTCAGAGAACCGAGGATACGTTAGTATCCGTAACGTTCTCTTTCGTTTCGAAGCCGAAACGTACGAGTGGATCACTACAACCAAGCCTCAAGAGCCCTACACCAAGGAGCCCGAGGTGGGAAGATCCATGGGACCGCCGCCGGGCCCAGAGAGAACACTCTCTGCTACACCCGGCCTGGTGACGTCCAATGCGTAAAAACGCGCGAAGGTGTTGCCTGAGGCCCACGAAGCACTCAAGCAGATATCCTTCATGGGGATGCCTTTCCAGAAGGCCCAAGAAGCCGCCACTCCACGGGTGGAGTGCGCCCTGACATGAACAGGCGGAGGAACACCCGCCGCCTCATATGCCAGACGTATGGCTTCCGTAAGCCAATGCGACATACGTTGTGTAGACAAGGCCTGACCCTTGGCACGCTCGCCATGGCAGACGAACAACTGGTTCGTCTTCCTGATGCTCTGCGTACGCGTCAAATAGGCACGAAGCGCTCTGACTGGGAACAGAGTAACGGGCACAGAACTGCCCGTCTCAGGAAGGGCTGCGAGCTCAATGACTCTCGAACGAGGGTCAGTGGACAGCACTTTCGGGCGAGAAAAGGGATTTGGTCGCAGCGTGACCCGCGCGTCACCTTGCGTGAACTCAAGACAGTCAGGACTGACCGACAAGGCAGTCAGATCGCTGACACGCTTCACCGAGACCAGAGCGAGCAGAAGCGCAGTCTTAAGGGAAAGCATCTTTAGACTGGCACTCGACAGAGGGTCAAAGGGCGTAAGGGCCAGTCCGCGTAGGACAGTGGCCAGGTCCCAAGTAGGGACCGAAGGGGAGGAAGAGGGGCGGAGCCGCCTGATGCCCTTCATGAAGCGCGACGCAAGGGGGTGAGCGCCTGGGGAAACGCCAGCATAGCCAACATGGCATGCTGAGATAGCTGCGAGGTACACCTTCAAAGTAGAGGGTGTACGACCCTGATCAAACAGGTGTTGCAGAAAAGCAAGCACCTCGCCAATAGGGCAGACTAGAGGATCACAGCCTCTGTCTCTGCACCACGTGCTGAAAACACGCCACTTCAGTGTATACAACGACCTAGTGGACGTAGCTCTAGCAGCCTGGACGGTCTCTATCACTGCGTCTGACAGGCCGCTCTCTAGGAGACGCGCCCGTTCAGGGGCCAAGCCGTCAGTCTCCACGCTTCCGGCTTGGGGTGCCACAGCGACCCGTGAGCCTGCGATAGGAGGTCTCTCCTCAGAGGGAGAATCCACGGCTGGCCGTCTAACAGTGAGACCAGATCTGAGAACCAGCTCTGAGATGGCCAATTGGGGGCAATCAGAATCACCCTGTGAGCCCCCGCTCTGATCCTGGCCAACACCTGACGCATCAGAGGAAGGGGGGGGGGAAAGCGTAGAGCAGACCGCGCGGCCACGGGTGTGCCAGCGCGTCTGACCCTAGCGGCGCATCTCGTTCCAGCGAAAACCACGCTGGGCAGTGAGCGTTCTCTCTCGAGGCGAAAAGATCGACTCGTGCCCGCCCGAAGCGGGACCAGAGGCTGTGCACCACGGCTGGGCAGAGGCGCCAGTCGGTTGCACGCGGAACACCCCTGGAGAGGAGGTCCGCGCCTGTGTTGCGAACACCTGGCAAGTGCGCCGCCCTGATCGACAGGAAGTGGCGGGAGGCCCAGGTGAGCAGCTTGTACGCCAGGCGAAACAGGTCCGGAGAGCGCGTGCTGCCCTGGCGATTGATATACGCCACAACAGTGGTGTTGTCTGTACGCACAAGAACGTGTTCTCCTCTGAGAAGAGGGAGAAACTCCTTCAGAGCGCAGAAGACAGCAAGGAGTTCTAACACATTGATGTGTAATCTCCTGGAGGCTGTGCCCCATGTCCCCCTGGCGGGGCGACCGCAGCAAACGGCGCCCCAGCCGGTTTTGGACGCATCGGTGGTCACCGTCATGCGTCTGGCTATAGCGCCCAAGGCGCCGCCTCCGGTGAAGGAGGACGGCCTGCGCCAATGCGCGAGGGCTAGCCACATGCGTCTGGACACTAAGATCCGACGGGTGGGGTTCGACCTGGAGGATACACCTAGCTCCGCTAAGGCGAGCTGCAGCGGGCGTAAGTGTAAGAGGCCGAGTGGGACAGTGCCGCCTGCGGCGCATAGGAGGCCCGTCAGTCTGAGACACAGCCTGGCCGAAACGCAGGCACCTAGTCTGAAGTGGCGTAGACACGCCCTGACGTCCTGAAGCCTCTTCGGTGTGAGCGTCGCTCTCATTGAGCGTGAGTTCAGCCTCACGCCCAAGAACTCGACCTCCTGGGAGGGAGAGAGCATGCACTTGCTTAGGTTCACTAAGAAATCCAGACTGTGCAGGTGACGCAAGACCAAGTGGGTCTGTGACGTTAGGAGCTGTCTGGAATCTGCCAGCAGCATCCAGTCGTCCAAGTAATTGAGGAGTCTGATCCCCTGAGCGCGTAGCGGAGCGATCGCCGCCTCCACGCATTTGGTGAAGCACCGAGGTGCTAGAGATAGACCGAAGGGGAGGGCTGCGTACTCGTACGCCCTGCCCTCGAAGGCAAAGCGTAGAAAACGCCTGTGCCTTGGCACTATGCCTATGTGAAAATAGGCGTCCTGAAGGTCTATGGTGACCATGTAATTCCCCTGGCGGACTGACTCCGCCACCATGCGCCCTGTGAGCATGCGAAAGGTGAGAGGTTTGAGCAAAGCATTGAGCGCTCTGAGGTCTAGAATAGGGCGAAAAGCGCCCGACTTCTTGGGCACCAGGAAGTACGTACTGTAGCGACCTGCGCGCGCCAGAGTCGGATCTACGCGCTGAATAGCGCCCTTTCTCAGGAGATCGCAAAGCTCTTGTCTGAGAGCAGGGGCCCTGGAGGGGGGCACCACTGACTCCATGACACCTCTGTAGGGCGGGGGTGGCCACCTGAACTGCAGTTGATAGCCCTTCAACACTGTTGACAGGACCCAACGAGACGTTGTGCACGTCGCCCAATTCTGCCGGAGCAGAGCGGCGGCATGAGGAGGCAGCAAGGACAAATGAAGTGCTATGCTGCCTCCGGGAGAGGACGGGGGGGACTTCTCGACCGTGAACGACTCCGAAGCGTCGCATGTCCACTGCTCGGAGGCGAAGGGGACAGAGAACGCGGAGGTCGCGACACTAGAAGAGGCCTCGGAGCCACCTGGGCGCCGTAGAGGCGTGTCATCACGCGAGGCGCATAGTGCGGAGCGTGTGTCAGCTGAACGCGCGTCGGAGACCGCATGGGTACCCCAGTGCGCGGTAGCGCTGATCGTGAACAATTCAGAGGCGTTGCATGCCCACTGCCCGGAGGCGAGGGGGACAGAGGACGTGGAGATCGTGGCACAAGCAGAGGCCTCGGCGCCACGTGGCGTGTCAAGACGCGGGGCGCAGAGCGCGGGGCGTGTGTCAGCTGAACGTGCGCCAGAGGCCGCACCGGCGCCCCAGTGCGCGATAGCGCTGACAGAACAGAGAGCATCCTCCGGCCTGGGCCGGGGCTCATTGTGAAACATTGCCCCAGAGGGGCGGTAGCGTGTGTGCGGAGTGCTTGTGAACAAGGCAAACTCAGCGCCCCGTAAGGGGGTGAGATCAGAGAGGACCGCCGAAGCGGGGGGGAACGCTCCGAGCTGGGGACTGCAGAGCGAGGACCCGGGCCCTTGAGAGCACACAGAGGCGTAGTAGTCAATGGATGGCGATCGCATGACATGCTCTGCCACGCACACGCGATCATGTCAGGATCGCTGTGGCCTCTTACGCCGCTCCCGGCTAGCCGGACGGTTGGCGGGAGCTGGGCGCCCGCGTGAGCGCTGCCAAGTGGGTTGCGACCCAGCAGCCGGCTGTGGCGCGGCTTTGGGCGCGTCCGCCTTCTTCTTCTGTTGCGTCCATTGAGGCGTACGAGCACGCATCTGAGGAGCAGCGGGAGCGGTCGAGTGAGGCGGGGCACGCTTAGGAAGCACGGGTTGCAGGGCCTGAGCCGCCGACTTCGTCTTCTCTAAGCGGTCGCGCTGTAGTTCCAGCGCCTGGCCAAACAGAGCATCGGCGGAGATGGGAGCATTCAGGAGATGCTTCTTCTCCTTCTCTGGCATAGAGGAGAGGTTCAGCCAGAGGTGCCTGTCACGGACGACCAATGCCACCAGTTCCTCCGCCAAGGAGGAGAGGAGAAAGGCGGTATTCATCGCCCTTATCGCCTGGCCTGTACAGATGAAGGCCTTGGAGGCGAGCTTCTCCGTGCGTTGACACGGCTTGGAGGGGAGCTCGGGAGGCGATGTCCAGGTGGTGGCAGAGGCTGGTGCTAAACAGCCAGCGACCGCGTCCTCAACGCAAGGAAGCTGTAAGAGGCCAATGGCGCCCGCATTGTCCATCGCGTAGAACGCCGCGTGTCCCTGGATAGGGGCAATGGCGGTGTAGGGAGCCTCCCAGGAGCCCTACGCGTCAGCCACAACCGTGGGGTGAGCAGGGAGAGGGAGAGCGTCCGGAGAGGGAAGCGCGCCGGAAAAGGGGTCGAAACGTCCCTCCGGATAGCGCTGAGGCAGAGGCAGGCCTAGCCTGCTAGCCGCCTGTGTAGCCAAAGAAGCTAGCTCAGAAGCTAACTGGGCGGCGTGGGTCTTCACAACCGGTGGCATATCTTCAACAGTGGCGCCTTGAGCGGAGAGGAAGGAGGACAGCTCCTCTTCATCCACGGCCTCGATAACTGGTTCGTCATCATCGTTGCCCTGAGGCGGCGTGGTAGCCGCGCGGGCAAAGGCAGCGCCGATGGAGCTAGCAGGGCTAGCCTGGTGGGCCGCGGTTAGCTGGCTAGCTGGTAGCAAGCTAGCCGCTGAGAAGCTAACCGACGGCCTAGTAGCCACTGAAGACCGATCGATAAGCCCAACCGGGTGCGGGGACGCCGGGGAAACATCGATAGACTGGTGGGTAACTATACCCCTGGCGCCAGCGGGGGAAGAGCCCGCCCCTGTAACACCAGTGGAACCCACGAAGAATGCCGCTCTGTTGGCGATAGCCGTAGGGGAGAGCCGTTCGCAAGCCGAGCAAAGATCTGGCTGCGAAAAGGCGAGCATAGCATGTTCGCTCCCCATACAGATAAAACAGATGGCATGGCGGTCGGAGATCGCCATCGGACGGTCACAATCGGTGCAACGACGAGTAGCCATCTTGCGTCTCGTGGTACCAGAAGTCAGGGACCGGCGTGAGCACTTTGAGCAAGACGGAAATCCCTTGGAGAGCTTTTACAAAAGCTGTTGTGGTGGGCTTTCAAAAAAGCCGTTGGTTTTTAGAAATATTTGCAAGAGCAAACGAAAGACGACTCAGAAACACACGCAGTAAGCGAGGTGAAAGAGGCAAAGAGGACCTGAAGCGTAAGCGCAGTCAATATATAGACTTTCTGACGTCACGCAGGGCTGTCTAAGTAGTTGCCTGCGCTGCCCTTTTTTCAAAGGGTTGGTTTAAAATGACTTCAGAAAAGCAGGAGATGATAGGCATCATCCACTCGTACGTTTCGGCTTCGAAACGAAAGAGAACATATATTTTTGTTTCTCTATCACCAACAGCATTTTTATGCTGGTGAAACTGTAGGTGTCGACATCTTCTACTTTCTTCAATAGTGTTTAAAAAGGAATGAGATATTGAGTTATTGATCATTCATATATTCTTCATGAGAGGAATTGAACAAATACCCAAAGTGAATGTAAGTACTGATCGCCTTTGTCAATGCAGTGAATTATTCAAAAGGTTTTTTAAGTGAAACTTTTGGCTACATGTGTATTACATACAAGTTGTTAACACTTACAAGCTTCATGAATACCTTATTTTATAGTGTTACTAAACTTTTTTAGTGGATAATAATGTTGTATGTACAACGTTTCAAGGGCATGTTTATGTTTTCACATTTTTGGGGGGCTGTGGGTAGAAAGAAAAAAAAAAACTTTTAAAACTTTTTCCTAATAAGTTATCAGACGATTCAAGACACAAGCTGCTTTAAAATCCTTGAGTAACCAATCAAACTTGAGCCCTGTCAACCCAATCACATCTCCCCAGGGGTACCTATCTATCCTGACAAAACCAGCTTTTTACAGCCAGTGTCCTCCAGTCCTTTGATTGACAGTCAAAAGGACCCTCAACACAGTAATTGATACCTTGTTGAAGAAAAGGAAAAAAAACGCTGCAGTAATCAGTTCAGTTACTTTAGGTCACCTTGGGTAGGCAGGAACTCCGTCATTTTATGAGGCGAATGCTTGTTGTTTTAATCAAAGGAACCACACACCCAAGTGAAAATCTCCCAAAACCTATTACATGAATATGCCTGAATGATTATCAGAAATAGCTCCTCTTTTTGGTTTTACCCTTCAGCGACTGCCTGAAAACTTTAGCAGGAAAAGAAAGAAACTGCCTGGGTTCTGGCTGTGTGCTTGTTTAGTTTGTAGTCACTTTTCACACCTGTTATTTGTAACTCTGATAGCCATGGACAAGTTATAGGGGGAAAATATATCAATGTACACCTGAATGACCAAATAAAAAACAACATTTTATCTCCCTTTATGCAGGGCAGAGGCAGGCTAGTATTTTCAGGTTCCCCTAGAATTTCACAGAATATTTATCTTATTTTTCTGACCATTGGATGTACTATCAGGACACAGTATCATGATCTCCAAACCCATTGGGCCCATTTAAGGAAAATGTTGTGATAGTATGACTTGTCCCTCTGGAGGAAATTAGCTTGAATCGTTTTTAAAGCTTTTTTTCAGCTTGCGGTGCTATCTACTGTAGTCGAGCAAGCACGTACACGACACACCTATTAGTGCAGATCGGAATGCTGATCCCTCCCACTGGTATGATCCACCATGAATTTCTCCGCCTTTCTGCCATCTTTGTTTCAGTAGCCTGTTTGGGTCGTCTAACCGAAACGATCATAGTGACATGGTACCGTATTGTTATAGAAATGCAAAGGCCTGGTATATACCAAAACTGAATGGAGTCGAATTGAGCAGGTTCTGTACTATCTATGGAAAACATTACGTAAGTGCTGATGAGTGACAGATTTCAATTTTCTGTCTCTTTGTGCCAAGTTTCTGGTAAAAGAGTCCAGCGAAATTCCAGCTTTAGTTATCTCGTCATTTTTTTTCATTGCCGGTCACCATAACAGTCTGCCTGACTGTTCCCCTTGAGACACACTCTATCTATCTGTCATTGTCTTTCTTGTGTGTATTGTGGGAGAGTGACCTGTTGCGTTAACTTTCTCAATTTCATGTGATCACAATAGATATCTCTCTTTCAATTTCATGTGATCACAAAAGATATCTCTCTGTCTCTCTCCCTCTCTCTCTCTCACACACACACACACACACACACACACACATACACGCACACACATGGCACACACTCTGTTTTGTCTCTGGCTGTTCTCTCTTGAGAGTGTTATCCAAATGCATTCGGTGACCAGGGCTCACACACGAGTGTGAGCTACATGCAATTGCCAGGTCTAAAACACTTTCACGCCAGAAACGTTTTCTCTTCAAGTTCGCCTGTGTAGGTTTGATAATGGAAAGTACTCGTGCTCATGTCTGTCAGGGCCTACACGGTGTCACACACACGCAGGTTACCGTTTCAGCGCTCCTCTGTGGCACTCCTACTCCTGGGCGTCAATTTCTCTTAAAATCATCAAGAAGCCTAAGCACATCCGAGGGCCGATTCGCAGTCAATGCAGGTAAGCAAACGCCGCTATGGTTACAAGCTTATGTGGGTGAGCTCGAGCAGCATGAGCTGCTCCATTGACTCCCACGTTATCACACGCGTCGATGCGTCACGTCAGTTTTCATTACACACTTGATGCTTCATGGTGCCCTTGAATTA
>JAGFZM010005643.1:18034-30756 GCA_017657215.1 Limnothrissa miodon | reverse complement strand
TCTCTCTCTCTCTCTCTCTCTCTCTCTCTCTCTCTCTCTCTCTCTCTGTTCATTCTCTCTGTCTATTATTCTGCCACTTCCCCTACTGTTTGTTTTCAGTTTGCCATCCTATGGCAAGTGGTTTTGCAACGCCCAAGCAACAGATGACAGCCATCTTAGCTGGCAAATATAACATTAGTAAAAAAAAACCATTCCAAAAGCCTAACAGACGTGAGTGACATTTTGCTCAGTCACTAGGGCGCTACACTCCCAGTCCATGGTGCTGCTGAGTCGCAGGTTCTAACGCGAGCGAGTGCAGAGCTGCACCATGCAGAGCGACACAGGTATGCCTACAAAAACAAATTTTCCCAAATTTGTTCGGACCTGTCACTTTGGTCTATTTCTGGAGAATCACCTAGAAGTAGGCTACTCTAGTGATAGCTTATTGGGCTACTATTGCCTGCAGATTGACCACTGCTGATTCTGATCTAAGGATTGATCCTGGGCTATTGCTCATAGCCTGCTATACATTTTGATTTTAAAAATAGGCTAGTCAGGCTAGTTTGTGTTACATAACATTTTCATTTTGATTGCTATCCTCGTTTTGTAAGTCGCTTTGGATAAAAGCGTCTGCTAAATGCATAAATGTAAATGTAAATAACAGCCTGTTTAAATATTCCATAGGCCTAAGGATGGTGATTTATTTAAATAGCCTTAGGATGAGGTTAGGAACAATGGTAGTGAGGGTGGGAACACACAGACATATAAGGAATATGAACAAGCTATGTGTGTTTAGGGCTATGATACATGTCTGTGTGTGTGTGTGTGTGTGTGTGTGTGTGTGTGTGTGAAAGATAGAGAGATCTATCACCAGATTTAGCTAAGAACATCCCTGGAGCAGAGAACATGTTGTATAAACTGTTTTGATGTGATAATGTCATATGTTGTGTCTTTTATGGTGGCCAAAGAGAAGTAAAGCCATATGTAACCTAATTTTTCATGTGGTTTCCACCAGGTGTGTCTGTGTGTGTGTGTGTGTCTGTGTGTGTGTGTGTGTGTGTGTGTGTGTGTATGTGCATTTGTGTTTGCAAATGCAAGAACAGAGTGAACAAGTGAGGTGTATTTATATTGTAGATACTTTGTCTCTGTGTGTGTGTGTGTGTGTGTGTGTGTGTGTGTGTGCTGGGGGTCAGGGTAGTGTTCAGCATCACATGGGGACACCCTGAAGCATGTTGGTATAAGGTCATAAATGGCCACTCCATCCACCCACATACAAACACATATATCACCCATACAATGCTGTCCTTATGATTAGACCTCAAAGCAATGCGTGGGAAAGTAAGTCTCACTAGCATCTCTATATGTGTGCGTGTGGGTGTGTGTATCTGTGTGATTGTGTTAGTGTGTGTGTGTCTGTGTGTTTGAGTGTGTGTGTGTTTGTGTGAGTATGAGAGGGAGAGATTTTCTGTGTTTGTTTCCCATGTCTGGACCTCATGGTGCGAGTGATAAGCAGCCCTACTCTACACAGCAGGTGAAAAATGTAGATGGGATTGTGTGTGTGTGTGTTTGTGCGCATGCAGCACTGTCTCTGTGTCTATGTGTTTGTGTGTGTGTGTTTCTAAGACGGAGGACAAACAAATGAAAGAAGGAACAAGGGGGGGGGGGGGGGGGATCAGGAGAGAGAATGCGAGACGTTTCCAATCCGTTAGCCCCAGGATGTCCCCCATCCCCCGGCTTTCACGCATGATGAAAGTGTTTCCATTTTAACGGCCGTGCCATACACTTCCTGTCCGAAACAATGCACTTCCTGTCCCTGCTGCGTGGGGCCCATTTAGGCCATGCTTGCGAGGTTTCTCTCAGAGCTACAGTCTAGCCCCTCAGCTCACCCATTTGAATCTCTCTCTCTCTCTCTCTCCTACTGTTTTTCTCACTTGATCCCCATCATTTCCCCGTATTCCTGTTCTCCCTATTCTCTCTCTCTCTCTCTCTCTGTCTCTCTGTCTCTGTCTCTCTCTCTCTCCACATTCATTCTCATTTCTCTCTCCCTCTCATTTCGTGTTGTGACGCCACACTTTCTGTTCATTCTTATTTTCGACTCTCAAATATCAATGTGCTTTTTTGGCATGATAATTCACATGTTGCATTGCCATTGCTTTCACAATAATAGACAAGGTTTTGTTGCCTGATGAAAGACCACACCATTTCTTGGAAATAAAAAATAGCTTGTGAAAGGGTCAGTTTGCAGGTTGTTTTATAATCCCCTTGGCGGAAACACCTGTAAGGAATTCTTTTTAGGTGTGCCCTGACAAGACATTTATGGGAGATGGGGTCCAGACACGGCCCATAAAAACACAGAGTTTTGATTTTATGATTGCCCAAAGATGATTTTTCTGTATTTGTGTACTTTTAGGTAGATGTTTCCATTTTTTTTACAAAGGCTGGCACCATTTATAAAACAACAATAAAAATCCTGAACCGCCACTGTTCACTGAATCATTCCGTTCAACAAAGCATCTTCTGTGCTGCGGTACACCTGGTAGGCCCGTCTCCTGCCTTTCCCCCCGTTAACTTGTATCCCTCCAACAGAGAGCTAATCTATAATAGGCACAGACAGGCAGGTTAATGTATGCTAGAGGTTAGTTTGTAATCCCCGGACTACTTTATCAAGCAACATATTTAGCATTGTTTATTTTTTGCCAATGTGTGCATGACTGAAAATGTGTTAACCTTCATATATCATATAAACTCTAACTTCCACTCTCTCTCTCTCTCTCTCTCTCTCTCTCTCTCATACACACAAACAAACACACTCTCTCTGTCATACTCACACACACATGCACACTCAGTTCAATTCAGTTCAATTCAATTCAACAAGCTTGGCATAACCATTCATGTAAACAGACTTGCCAAGGCATACAGTGAACTACAAAACATTTAAAACATACACACACTCTCTCTTTCTCTTTCTCTCTCTCACACGCTGTCTTTCTCTTTCTCTCTGTCTTTCTCTTTCTCTCATGCCCAGCCCACCACTTCCCTTGACACCCATTCTGCCAGTCCACAGCCATCCACGATGGGCCTCTGAAGAGAACCCTTTCAAGCACTCTGACTGGACCCATAGCCCAGCTCCTTCCCTCTAGCCTGGCAGTCAGCTCCACCAAGGGCTAGTACACAGTGGCAATCTCATCCTCTGTTCATCCTCTATTGCTGAGCTGCATCTTTACTTAGGGCTATGGTAGATGTCTCTGTGTGTGTGTGTGTGTGTATGTGTGTGTGTGTAAAAGATAGAGAGATCTATCACAAGATTTAGCTTTAGATTTAGAGTAACGGCAGCCACTACTGCTCTTAAATGCTCGGAGTTTACTGGGATTTAAAGTGCCGAGTTGATGTATCGGTTGTGGATTGGAACACGCATGTGAAGGAAAACACACCTGATGTGAATTAAAGAGGGTAATTTAGTTTTTTAATCTGGCTTAGAAACGCGCGCACACACACACACACACACAAACATACTGTACAGTGTGTATATGTGTATGTGTGTGTGTGTGTGTGTAGTGGTGGTGAGTGTAAGTTTAGGTGAAAACAGCAGGGAAGAGTGCCCTGTGCCCCTGGACTTCTCTGTGGTATGCATTCGGAAAGGAGCATAGAGAAAGACAGAGTGAAGTTTAGAAAGGGATGGCGTGTTTGTGTGGGTAACTGTCCACTACAAACAACAATTTCAAGGAACATTAATAACTTTAGTGATGGTTATGACTCTTGTCTTTAAGTGACATTAGGATTTTGTAATGTGAAGTTGACACAGGGGTGCAGACATTCAAAAACTTTAAAGGCACTTAATGAGAGACATCAACATCAATAAAGCAACATTACTGTTGATTATACATGTCATGTCATGTTACTGTAATGACAAAATTATGTTGCTCAAATAGACCTGCGAGTAAAGCGTTTCCTCAGTGTATGAGTGAGAGTTTATTTTAGACATTTTTGATTCATTGTATTCTTTTTTTTTGAGACCATGCCCATTATTAAACTACCCCTGAATATCTATTTGACTTGTTATTTTCATTTTTCTTTATTAAGTATATGTACACACACACACACACACACACACACACACACACTCAATTCCAGTAAAATGAACAGATGTCTGCTTCTCACTCATGCTCAACCAATAGTACCCTAGGCCAGAGGCCATGGTTCTCAGAGGGGGGGTTGGCTAACATCTCTGGCCCTGGCAAAGGTTCACCCTCCTGGGCTGCCTCTCTGGGAGTCGCCCCTTGCACGGGAACCAGTCTCGCTGCACCAGCAACCGTGCCTCCAGGAGAGCAGCCCTTGCTTTGCAGAGTCCTCCATATCAGCGCATATATCAAGACTTGATCCCGCAGGCTAGACTTTATCAATCCATTAGTTTATGATCCCGCAGAGGTCTGGGCTTGTCGTTTGGTGTGTGTGTGTGTGCGTGCTTCAGTAGACCTATGTTAGACTGCGTGTGTGACTAGTGCTTGTGTGAAACAGGGTATACCTGCTTATCCGAGCGCTGTGTGTCCATGTGTGTGTGTGAAAAAGTGAGGTGGAAATTTTGAAAAGCTGAATATAAGCTAGAGATGAGGAGCTATAGAAGACAAAATCCCCAGCAAGTACACCAGATGCCAGAGTTTTTGTCCTCACACACACACACAGACACATACACACACACACTCACATGCAAATACTCACAACTGTATTTACCTGTGATCTGTTCGTCAGAGTGCACGCCTGTCATCATCTCTCAGTAGATATGAAATTCTTCAGATTTGAACCATCCTTTCTTGTGCACACACGCAAACATACTGAAATCGTACAGTATAATACATTCCCAATGTAATGAAAAAGGGCCAGGAAAAGGTTGATGGATGATGTGCTGTGTGATTTAGTGACAGAAGCCAGTCTGACTAGCCTCAAACTTAAACACTTAAACCCACAAACACACACACACACACAATATGTGTTATATAAGAGAGAGAAAATAACACTCCTGTACAGTCAGGAACACACACACACACACACACACACACACATTGATGCAGCAATACTGAACTGCCTTCATCCTTTCATTGGTCACTATATTTCTCTCTCTCTTTCTCTCTCTCTCTTTCTGTATGTGTGCGTGTCTGTGTGAATTGTTGTACCTACAAGCAAACACAACAACACACTGTGGATGTTTCGATTGTCTTTTTTTTATATATAATTCTTATATATTTGTCTTTACAGAGTGTGCACAAATGGCAAGTATCAGATGGGATAAGCACAAAAGAATGTCTTTAGTAACGAGAATTATTGGTCAGCTGGGAAGAAGAGAAGCATGATTTCAGGGGGCCGGAGTGTTAATGGAGAATTCCCAAGATTTCATGGCAATATTTTTGTCCATCAGATATGGCAAATTGTGAAGGATTGAAAGGATTGACCATAATCATATTTATATCCGGGTGTCTAAATGGTTTTTTTTTAGAAGATTCAAAAACCAATACAGAATCTCTCTCTCTCTCTCACACACACAAACACACACACACACACACACACAATAAGTGCTCCCTAACAGTTTTAAATGTGTCTTTATGCAACCAATCATTTCATAGCCCTAAACTTAAAAAACACAATCAAAACAAAATAACAAAATGAGCATTAATAAAAATATAATACTCATGACAGTCATGCGGTCTTTTAAAAGTGCAACAAAATGAGCAAGTCCTTCGATTTTGTTCTAAAAACCACTTTAGGGTGTCCCTAAACAACAACAAACTTAACCCTTATGTGATTTGTTTGTTTAGCATACTTATTTTCATCAGCTTCTCAAGGCGGCAGCGGCACTGTGAAATCTACAGCTTCACATTACTCACAGTTAAAGGGATAGTTCAGTTTTTAACACATTGAGCCCCTTTCACAGGTTGTCTAAAATGAAATAAAGTGGTTGACACCAAAATCTTGATGATTGCTCCTGTCTTGGCTATTTGGGAAATATAGAATCGCCTCTGCCTGCCTTTAAAATGGCTAGCAATGGGCATGTGTTGTTTCTATCCTTTGAAGACTGGTTTTAAAAAAGTGCTACTCATGGAGTGATTAGTGGCATTTGCTGATGTTCCAACCCAAGTATCGTAGCAAAATACAGTTTCTGTCATGTTTTATTTGCCATTTAGTGAGTCCCAAAGGGATCTATTTGCTCCTTCATATAAACAAAGTGCCAAATAAAACATGAAAGGCGCTTTATTTCGCTACGATAGATGTTTTGGAACATCATTGAGCACCACTAACCACTTGGTGAGTAGTACTTTTTTAAAACCAGTGTTTTAAGGATAGAAACAACACATGCCCATTGCTAGCCATTTTGAAGGGAGGCAGAGGCGATTCTACATTTCCCAAATAGCCGAGACAGAAGCAACCATCAAAATTTCGATGTCAACCACTTTATTGCATTTTAGACAGCCTGTGAAAGGGGCTCAATGTGTTAAAAACCGAACTATCCCTTTAAAGCTTTGTGAAATTATGGTTTTCTAGTATTTACATATTCCTTTTATCTACAAACACAAACCCCGAGGTTATCGTTCTCTACGACAGCTCACCACACCAGAGATTGGTAGGGACTTGTTTTGTGACGGGGCTTTCATTTCATACAATGTTTGTTTTATTTCGAACATTTTAAATAATAAAGAAATGTTATGACTTCGTGACTTTTTCCTCTTTAAATTGTCTTTTGTGTCGTTGCACAATTTATCTGCCAGTGCGAGTTCACATACAGTTTCCTTCCATCGGAAGTGACTGGCTGGACTTTCGCGAGTTGTCACAATCTTTCCACGTGTCGGAACCCTCATTCTGGTTGCGACTGGCCGGCAGTCTCGTGAGCAGTGTGGTTCGGCGCAAGCTGCCGTCCGAATCCTTGAGGCACGCGCGACCTAGTTTGTTACAACACGGGAAGAAACGCGCGAAGTCGTAAAGAAGATGTCCGCTGAAGAGCATGTAGATCCAAGGGTTACAGCAGCTGTTGAGGCTCGCCAATAATGCGGATAGCGTGACAGCGGTATTCTCAGAATCTGTTGGTGAAGTTAGAAAAAAAGATTGTGGATTAAAATGCTTGCGTGTTTATGAACATCTGCGTTTTCCTCGATAGCACTCCCTTGAGATTAACAAAGAACTCTCAGCACGGAATGGAATGGTTCTCACACATTTGCAAATCATGTGGGCAAATTCCTGTCATGTCTGGCACCATTTTCCCTTATGTCGCCCATGAGATCATGCTATGGCTGCACACACACTCACAGAGAGAGAGAGAGAGAGAGAGAGAGAGAGAGAGAATGTACACATTTTTTGGCATGTCCTACTCCAAATGTTCTGACCCAATTCCGTTAAAAAATACATCTAACCTTATAGTATTGAAGGTAGTGAATGTTTAACCTATATATGTTTACGCACCTATAGCCTTCATGAAAGGAAGAAATGCAATGCGTAAAGACGTGACAAATGTGTTAAGTGTTCCTCTACGAGTGTGGCCAAAGCAGCTTGACTAATAGTGTGGAGCTATGCAAAGGGTCGCGCCTCTCATTCTCATTAGAGTCCATCTTATTACTGTAATAGAATAGTTTCATCTGAGCGCCGAATAGTCTAGGCTACTCTAGACAGCCAATGGGTAACGAGAGGGCGAGAGGGTTAACTTCAACTCACCGTCCCATGAGAAGTTCACATCCCACACAGACCACATCTGCACGATGAAAAACGGAGCCCAGCAAATGATGTATGCTAGCACAATCACAAAAGTCATCTTCACGGTCCTAAGTTTGGCTCGGGATATGATGGTGACGCTGCTCACAGACGCCTTGCCGATCAGACCGCTCCGGTGCGGGGACTCAGCTACGGCAGCACGCCTCTGGGTCTTGTACTTGACATTTTTCCATATGCTGCGGCAGATGAAGCCGTAGCAGATAACCAGCACCACAACGGGGATGAGGAAGATACCTGTAGTGATCCAGGTGATGTATGCCCGTACGCCCCACGGTTCAATGAAATGCCCCCAGCAGTCGTAGACGTCCGATCCGTTTTGGATCTCGCTGAGGGAAAAGATAAAATACTGCGGCGCGCTCAGCACCAGGCTGCACGCCCAGGTGGACGCAATCATTACATACGCCCGCTGCGTGGGTTGCTGTAGCGTTTTTAGGGGGTGACAAATGGCTATATAGCGGTCCAGGGTCATCATGACCATCATGTAAGTGGAGGCGAACATGCCCAGCACTTGCAGGTGCTTGACAATCCGGCATAGAAAGTCCGGGCCATAAAAGCGGAAAGTGATCTCCCAGCAAAGTTGGGGCAACACCTGGAAGAAGGCTACCACTAGGTCGGCCAGGCTTAGGTGTTTAATGAAAAGGTGTACCCTGGAGCTTTTCTTCCTCTTCTTTGCGCTATTGTTTAGTGCCAGGAGCACACTCACGTTCCCCACCACTGCAACCACGAAGGTGATGCTCAGGACAGTGATCTCAATTTTAGCTATTTCCTCGTTCCGTCCGAACGGGTCTGAGCTGTTACTCACGGAGTCGCTGAAGTTGGCCCCAATAGCGCCCATCATCAGCAGGTTGTCCCTGGGCACCAGAGTCACATTCTCGCCGGTGTCATTGCTGGCGCCATCGGTTGCAGGTAGGGGCGAGCTAGCGGTGAAGTGCATTTCGCCTCAGTGCTCTTGCACCAGTGTTCACAAACACTACCCGATATATCCAGTGGAAGATTCCTCTTTGTCACTCACTGACTATTTGCAGAAGCGACGTGCGCAGCGAAACTCTAAATTCACCCATATGGAGACCATATTTTGCATTAAAATCCAGGCGCACTTATTTCACATGTTTCCGTACATAGATCCTCAGGTTGACTGAAGTCAAAGTGGGCACAAGGAAGATCCTCGACCTTTTCATTGATAACTGAAGTTGTCTGCGTTGATGCGCTGAGTAGGCTACAGGAGCGCTGGGTTGGGTAGCCTGATTTCAGCTGCCCCTCACTTAAGACAAATGCGGGGCCGCCTTCTGCAATCTCTCTCTCTCTCTCTCTCTCTCTCTCTCAGACACACACACACACACGCGCGCGCGCACAGTGGCACGGGGAAATGTATAGGCAACCTATGAAAAGATCTGAACAGCTGTGTTTACCACTCTCTTTTTTTAGTGCTTTAGTGTGGATGAAATAATTGTGCCATACCACTAATCATGTTTCTGCAGTTATAAAATTGTAAAATATAATTTAATATATTTCATAATATTCATAATATTTCACGTGTAACTACGACAATGCGAACTATAAACTGTTAACATTTAATGAAATACATTAGGCCTAAATCGGATAGGCTAGCAGTAACGTTGTTTACACATATTTTAAAGAGGTTATCTGCCCGCTGAATGCGGCTCCTGTGCGCGCTGCGATTTGGGCAGAAAAACACACACCGTTCATGCTGCTGTTTAGGCACGGAGTTAGCGGCGCGCCATTGTACCTGCGTGAAATTGTAAAAATAAGCATATCACAAATTCGTCTGGAGAGCAACCTGGCTTCTCACAGCACAAGACTAACACAGTAAGAGTAGATTTAATTCTGCGGAGGACCTTTTGAATAGGAGCACTTACTAAAATAAACAACTGCTAGGCTTGTGTGTCTGTGGAATGTGTGCTCAGGAGTATTTTGTTGCTGAGTGAATCCTTGCAAATAATATGAATGAAAAGTGTGTGTGTGTGTGTGTGTGTGTGTGTGTAGGAGACAGAGACTTAGAGGAAAGTGGAAGTGAGTGCTTCCAGAGAAAGAACTAGAGATCTCTTGTGTTTGTGTAGGCTGTGTGTGTGTGTGTTTGTGTGTGTGTTCGGAAGATGAGGGCCCCAGTTTATTTGAGTTCAAGTAATGTTCACATGTTTGTGCTACTCATCACCAGCACAGCCCGAAGTCTCTCTCTCTCTCTCTCTCCTTCTCTCTTTCCCCCTCTCTTAGACCCTCATACCCGTTCATCATCCCATTCTCCACTTTCAAAACAGCCCACACTGCCCAATCCTCAACAGTCTCAAATTCCACAAGGTCCAGACTGAACCTCCTTCCATGTCCTAATGTGTGTGTGTGTGTGTGTGTGTGTGTGTGTGTATGTGTGTGTGTGTGTGTGTGTGCGTGTTGGAATGGAGCACTTGGGTCGATGTAGATTTTCAAAATGATGCCCTGCACTTTAGAGAGTTTGACCAGAGACCAGTAGTTTTTTTGCGCATAGACTATTTGTCAGTAGCAGCAGCCTCAACATCTTAGTAGGTTTAGGAGCTGCACGTCCCACTGAAGGCCAAAGCTGTGCATCACACTAGTTTTTGATTTACCGTTTCGTCTTGTCCGCAGGTGTACCAAGGGTACTGATGGATTTTTCTCCCTCAGTAGAAATACAGCACAGATTTTGTGTGAAATGCTCTTCAGTCATAGCAGGTGTCAGGTCTGTACGTATGTGTGTATGAGTGTGTGTGTGTGTGTGTGTGTGTGTGTGTGTACAACTACCATGTACCCATGCCAGGAAATCATTTGATTTGGAACCTATCTGAGGCAGTTTTCCAATACCAAACACCTTTTCCTCTGATGGTAAGCGCCCCTTCCAGTTGTTGTGCCTTATGTAAGTCTGTGTGTGTGTGTGTGTGCATGGATGTAATTATATGTGTGAAAATGAATGGCCTTTCCCCCTTGGCCATGCCATGCTTTAATGCCCAATCTGTATGCAGCCAGCAGTCAGCACACCCCCCAACACACACACACACACACACACACTTTACACACACACACAAACTGTAGCCAGTATGAGAAATAAGTCAGGATGATGAGTTGTGGCAGTGTGTAGTTGGAAATTAAGGGTAAGTGTGTGTGTGTGTGTATGTGTGTCTGTGTGTCAGTGTGTGTTTGGTTCTAAAGCATTCTTTTGAGGGAATTTGAAATGTTGCTTTTGACAGTAGATTTATGATACTTTGCTTTATCCAAACAGGACCTTATTCAGTCATTAATAGTGCCTGCCCATTCTCAGACCAGCAAAGTGCCCAAATCAACTGATTGTGTGTGTATGCAGGAAGGAAATTGTGTGTGTTTGTTTGCGTTTGTGTGTGTATGTGTGTCTGTGTGTGTGTGTGTGTGTGAGAGAGAGAGAGAGAGAGAGAGAGAGAGAGAGAGAGAGAGAGAGAGAGAGAGAGAAAGAGAGAGAAATGTTCTGTGTGTGTGTGTGTGGTGTGTGGTTAGTTGGTTGAGGTAGTGCACACAGATAGTACCATCTTAGATAGATAGATAGATAGATAGATAGATAGATAGATAGATAGATACTTTATTGATCCCCAAGGGGAAATTCAAGTTTTTGTTTTTTTTAAATGGTTGCATAAGTTTATATGGGGGTTCTAAATAAACACTACACATTGATTGCCACTTTTACTGGAGTACATTGTGAACAGCGCTTGCTCTCAATCCCTTCCCCCCCTCTCTCTCTTTCTCTTCTTCTTTTCCTCTCTCTCTCTTTCCTCTGTCCCTCACCCAGTGCATTTCATACATCACCACAGCTCAGTGTACTGTATAAATCTAACAGCAAACCAGGCAGAAAATGGATTTTTTTTTTCACCGCCATTTATCCATTTACAACTCTCTCTCTCCCTCTCATCTCTATCTCTCTCTCTTTCCCTTTCTCTCTCTCATGCACACTTTCTCTGACTCTCTTTCTCTTCCTATGTTGTTTTCTGTCAAGTTCTCATAATTCCTGACTCCCAGTGGGGGTGTTGAATGCTCATGTTTGTGCATATAGATTTAATGCATGTACTGCATGGAGAACACTCTGTGGAGAATGGGCTGCTTTTCATGTGAGGTGGCACCTTTCCACGCTCCCTTAAAGCTTTCTCACTGCCAGCTCTGTCACACACACACACACACACACAAACACACACATACACACACATACACACACACACACATACACAAACTCACTCATTAAGTCGCTCACTCACACACAAACACACTTACTTGCTCACACACACACACACACACACACACACACACACACACACACACAGTTACCCACTCACATACACACATACAAACACACTCACTCCCTCACTTGCACACATACAAAAGCACACACACTCATCTTTCTCTGTCATAGACAAACACATACAAACAAACTCACTCATTAAGTCGCTCACTCACACACATCCAAGCACTGATTCACTTGCTCACACACACACACACACACACACACACACACACACACACACACACACAGACAAGCCCACACAGACACACACACACACACACATACATACACACTCACTCACCCTCTCACACATGCTAACATCTGCACAAACACACATGTAAACACATCCCCTCACTCAGTATATATATATATATATGTGCATGTACATGTATGTGAGTGGGATTGCATGCATTGCACATGTGTTTGTGTGCCAATGCGTTTGTCGTGTGAGTGATGGATCCTCCTGTTTTTCCCAGACTTCAGATTGGAGGAATCCTGTGGCTTCTTTCCTAGAGCCCATCATTCCACTGTGAGCAACCTCTGACCTGAGAGTGATCTCTCCTCGGGTGGGTATGCTTGTATAAATCCATGTGTGGTGACATGTGTGTGTGTGTGTGTGTGTGTGTGTGTGAGAGTGTGAGTGTCTGGTGAAAGATGGATTTGTTTTTCTAATGCGTACCAAAGGATGTGCGACATGACTTCAAACAGTACAAAAATAGTGTGT
>JAGFZM010005643.1:0-17634 GCA_017657215.1 Limnothrissa miodon | reverse complement strand
GTGTATGTACAGGAACACAAACAGAGACGCACATGTTTCCAGTCATAGCTGTATCTGTGAATGACAGCCGTTGAAATCTCCTTGCTGCTCGGCAGAGATGCAATGGCCAGAGTTGAGCTCAGTGTGATTCTGATGATGTGCTGAAAGCCAATGAGGACAGGTCTAACAGTGCTCTGAGTTTAGGCTCAAGGTGCTCATTTGTGACGTACATATTTTAGTGAATGTGTTTGGAACAGGGGGGAGTTTGTAGTCTATGCATGTGCCAAAATCATGTCTACCACAGCAAAACAAGGATTCAAGTACCAACCTCTCGCTTTTCTCTCTCTCTCCTCCTCTCTCTCTCACACACAAACACACATGCACATTTTTTCACCGATTCTCTTTCTGGGAATTCAGGAGGTATTTTTTTCTGCTCTGCTCCGCTGAGCTGTCTGCATCTCAAACACAGCATATTAATAGATGTGCACACTGATTTTATCTGGATGTTTGGAAAAGTTAAGAATGTGTTATTGCACTGTGTCCATATATCAATCTGGAAGACATCTGGAGCACCCTGGGAGTGTGTGTGTGTGTGTGTGTGTGTGTGTGTGTGTGTGTGAGTGTGCATGTGTGTTTGTGTTTTAATGATTCTGGCATGATGCCATAGGTTATGATCTACAGGGACACATGTCAGTGAAAACACACACACAAACACACACACACACACACACACACACACACACACTTTTAAAGATCCAAATACTATGACTTTCCTTCTTTGGCATTCTGAACCCTGGTTAGTCACCCATACCAACAAGGGGTTCTTTTCCCAAGTCCTTATCTTATAAAGCATCAGGTATAAACAACAATTCCCCTCCACTGACACTCTAAAGACCCACTGTGCTATTGAAAAAAAAATCATAAATAAAATCATAACTGCTATTCAAAATGATTATTGCCATGGACACCAAACATATACGAACATGCTGCCAAGGCAAGAGGTCCAATGACATCTAGCTAATGCTATTTGAATCTAGCAATCTTTTAATTATTCAAGTCATTTTGCTCCAATTTGCTCATTCTCTGTGGTCTCCGAGAGACAACAAGGCAACATGCAGGAACAGCACTGGGAAATGGGAACTCTCAAACATGACTTAATTATACAGTAATAGACCAATGAGCAAGGGTCTTGTCACAATGGGCCCTGATAAGCTGAGTTGAGAAATTAACTGGGAAATAGTAAGTAAATAAACAAATAAAACAACAAAAAAATCATCCAATTTTTTAAAATGATGTACAAAGTGCCCTAAATTCCTCATTATGTAAAGTGATTGCCAAATGAGAAGGGGAGTATGTACACATTCAGGTATTTAACTAGCCTTAAGATCAAATTTGTTGGGTTAAAAGTGCAGCATTGCTGCCACTTCTCTTGTCTCCTGTGTTCAACCGTGCACGGATATTACAGTACATGTCCCATGAAAGGGAGAGCCGAGGTTGTCCAGGAGATGAATAGACCTTTTGTCGGCCTAGAGACGCCCGGGCTGTGTAATTAGAAAATACATTCTCTCATTTCTGTGACCAATTGAGACGAAGAGTTCATAAGAATTTCATACTGTAGGTCAAAATACCACAGACGGTACAAATTTAAAGAATGTGTGTGTGTGTGTGTATTTATTTCAGAGAGAGAGACACACACACACACGCAAGGGGAAAAAGCGCACATAGAAGTCTCAAGTACCACTAAGTTTTCAGGGTTTGTTTTTTGCCTTCCATTAAGAGCCTTACTTGGCTGACCATAAAGTCTCTCCAACACATCACCGTCACCATAGCAACCCGATCGGCTTCACCCCGACATCACCCCCAGACATCGCTGCCTCTCCTCGACCCTGCAGTAGCCCGGTGGAGTGACGTGGGGCACGCAGTCGACCCTCTCCCCTTCTCTGCTCTCAGCCATACATCAGTTCTGGCACCTCCCAAATGATAAACGCCTCACTGACATTCCTCCGGTGCGCACATCTACTTGACCCCTTGGCCACATAGCAGCTCCACCCTACTTACTGCAGTGTGAGGTCCAAAACTGAGATGCTAATGATAAAGACTATTGATGTGTCCGGTCCTGTAGAACTTAATCATGCAACTGGGGTTGAGCGATGGTGAAGGTGTCCACACCTGAAACCTGACTATATCTCTCAAGACAAATCAGATTTATTGTCACTTCTGTAGGGATAAAGTTCTAACCATTCATATTCAATTCAGCATATGAAAAATGAACTCTTGTTAGTATCATAGTGCCATTCAGTCTGTGAAATGTGTTGAGTTACTTGTAGATAGATTGTTAGTAACACATGGCCCTTTATATTTTGATAATGGTTCACGTCTGTGTCTCCTCTCCTGACACACTTGTGTGGCTAGAGGTGATAAGGCAGGATGGCCGATACGGCCGGGTGGTAACACACAGACGTGGTGTTCGGGTTATGTCAAGAGTCATGTGGTTATAAAACTATACACAGTCTGTACAGGCTCTGCCCTGTTTTTGATTCAAGTATGTAATCTCCGTGAATGTTTTTGTAGGCAGACTGCTATGGTTTGCGACCTAAATTGTTCTGTGACTTAGACTCATCTGTGCTTTGAATCTTGAGATTTTTTACCCCATACAAAAACAAAGGAGAGTGAAAAATGATTCACCACAACATCATAACAACTTAATTATTCACTACAACAGCAATAAATGATAGCTAACATGGTTGTTTGGCATGGATCCCGTCTTTAGAGTCTATAGTGGCATATATAGTGGTTATAGGGCTTTTTAAAAGTATCTTTGCGAGAAATATGAGAGGTTGTCTATGTGACAGGGGGAAGGAGAGGGTCAGTGTTTAGCATCCGTACTGCTTGTTTCTCAGTCTGCTGATGCTAGATACCGGTACCGGTGTTTGTTTCGTCTAGATAGTTATTAAAGAAAGGGAATGGCAATGGTTCCAATCATTTACTGTATTTATTTTTTATTTTTTTGTGCTGTCCTCACCGCCTGTTGGAGTTGTTCATGCTCTCTGGCCTTCCTGTTATACAAGGCCACACTGTGATGCAGATGGTCAGGCAGATATAATGACACCATGGACAAAAGATGGTTAAGATAAGATTAGCTTCTGCTCTTTTTCAGTTTCAGCGGAGAGATTGTTGGGGCTTCTTTGCCTTCAATAACACAGTGCTGTTTGATCAGGACTCGCCCTCTTTGATGTTCATGCCTAGAAATGTGGTCTGTCTGTGGGAGGTGTTTGGTTTGTCTGTTGTCCTGAAATCAGTGATTTTTTCTCTTTGTTTTGCTTATGGTTAAAGGTTGTTTGACACATGGCCAGCTGATTAAGCTCATTCCTGTAGTTGTCTTGATGTTGTTGTTGATGAGGCCTACCACAGTAGTAGACAGTAGTCTGCCAGTAGTCTGCCAGTCTTGACAGTTCAGAACCTCAAGCAGTAGGAATTCGTCATGTTTTATTTCACTGTAGACTGGAGTTGGAATATGTTTTATCACACAGACAATCACCAATGAAGCCTTATAATAAAACAACTGTTGATGAGATCATTTGTAAAAAATAAGCTCTGTGGTTAGAGAAAGTTAAATTGTTTTATTTAGAATAAAAAATAATAAGTCTGTGCAGATGAGCTAGCTATCCTGCTTTACCATACGCATACTGTAAGAATATCTAAAGAAAACACACTCTCTCTCATAAGCAAAACACATAGCAGGCAAATCCACACGTGAAACCCTCTACAGAACTACAGAACCCTGGGTTGAAACATCTCGTAGTTCTCCTTTAAATGTTCTATCTTGGTCCCATAGGTTGTAACTCTGGAATCTTAAACACTAGTATCCCTGTCATTTACAAGCTGTCCACGAACATCTGAAGCACCACTACACATGTTATTTACAAGCTGTTCCTGGACAGAATCAGCAAACCACACCAAACTGCCCTTCACTAATGTACGGCATTGAACATTCAGATTAACTGTTACAGTTAACATACAGTGTGAAAGAGGCTGTGGTGGAGGTGAGCTTCTGAGATTTAGCACTTTCCTACAACTGGTATTAGTCTTAAAGCTCGGAGAGAAAAAAAAACATATAAATCCAGAAAATTCATCCCACACAGACTTGGAATAAGGTGAGGGGTGCAACAACCGCTAGAATATATATCGCTTTACCCTAGGCAGTTCCCTGAGACCATAATATGTTTGTGTGTGTGTGTGTGTGTGTGTGTGTGATGTGAAAGAGACTGGGCCATAATGAAAACCAAAATTATAATTTGATTGATTTGCATTACCTTTAACTACTATACAGAGAAACGGGAGAGAAGAGATCCCATTTTACAGAACTGAAATTATGCCATTAAGTGAGCATTCTAGTCTAGTCATTTATAGAGGAGAACTGCATGAAGAAAAAAAGCCCCCTTGAGTGTATGACTCCTGTGGATGAATGATCCAGCCACATTTTGAAGATGTTTACAATAATATGACCTTGCTATTGGTGACGTTAAAGGTTGAAGTTAAGCCTATGGATATCCAACTTTGATGAAAACCTCCCCAATTTCCTGACCAACCATCAAAACCACAGAGGGACGGTGAAACCGATCAGCTCATTTTTGTTTTGGCTACAATATATTAGGTTAGCAATATGCTAGTTCTATATCTGTAATATATGTTAATGAACTTTAGAAATCAGCGCTTTGTCGGCAGGCGTTATTGAAGTTAACAAGCTAACAGAACAATTGGCTGCCATTAAAATAGATAAATATTGTATGTCAATAAAATAGATAAATATTCTCTGTCTCCATTATCAACATTAACAAAATGATATCAACACAATGACAAACAACTTTTTAATCATTGTACTGGGAACCTTGATAGTTTAGTGCCACTCCAACCAGCGTCTGGTAGTGTGTGCTGGGTAAACAGACACCACCATGTTGGAGAACAGTGAAAGCTGTGAAAACAGTGAAACCTCTCCATTGACACAACCCCAAGCCTGTGTATTTACTGAATAAGACAACCATAAACTAGGCTCTGGACATTTAGACACTAGGTTTTACACTGGATTGCATGTACAGCCTGTTCTCGCTATATCTAAACGGTTGCAGTAAGCATTTTCAAAGCTCTTCAGCCCTTGTCCTCCTCTTAGCTAAAGCTTGAATGATCTTTACGCATCTACACAGTGAACCCTTCTTAGAGCAAACAGACAAGAGACAGAGAGGTTTCTCAAGAACCCCTCCGCCGAGCGCTCCACTGTCTGTTATGGAGGGCTAACGGCAATAGCTCAGGTGTAACAGGGGTCAATTGACACAATGTTCTGAAGCAGAGGGCATCTGGGAAGTGTTAGCCATTAAATGGGTCCGGAGCGCGGAGGAGGGAAGCCTCTGCTGATGTAAAGATGCTGCCAGCATAAAATGCATTACCTCTACCAGCCTTTGTGTGTGTGTATATGTGTGTCTGTGTATGTGAAATAGACAATGTGTGTGAGAGAGAGTGTATGTGTGTGTCAGTGTGAAAGAGTATGTGTGTGTTTGTGAGACAGAGAGAGAGTGAGTGTGTGCATGTTGGTGTGTGTGTTTGAAAGAGACAGAGAGAGTAAGAGTGTGTGTATTTCTATGTGTGTGTGTGTGAGAGAGAGATAAAAAGTGAGTGTGTGTATGTCTGTGTGTGTGTTTGTAAGAGACAAAGAGAGAGAGTGAGAGTGTGTGTATTTCTGTGTGTGTGTGTGTGTGTGTGAGATGATGTGTTTGGATTGCAGTGGCTGCGGAGGCTTAGTAAAGGGGTCAGATCTCAGAGCAGGAGCAGTAGAAATTGCTCATGAGTGCTGCTTGACTGTTTGGACCCAGCCTGACTTTTGCCGGGGGAACAGCTTCTCGATTGTCCAAACAAACCCAGGAGGGGGCCTTAGAGGCATTGAGTGAGGTTATCATCTTCATCAGAACACACACACACACATATACACACACACACCAGAAGGTCAGAGTTTACAGCTCAGGGAAGCACTAGGTTATTTTGTGGATAGGTGTCATCATTGCACACATTTCAGAATGAATCGGAAGTGGTACCACTGGACTCCAACTGAGTTGGTAGAACAGCTCAATACAGATGTATGAATATGATACTCAAATCTTCATATAACAGGGGACCATATTTTTTGCCCAACTATTTGTTTTAGTGTTTATAGGAGCATATTGAATGACATGTATATAGGACGATATAAGATATCGTGCTGAAGTCACAATGGCATTGAAGTAGGCTACACAGTGGCATTGACGTCCATGAGGCAAGGCAGGGCAAGGCAAGTTTATTTATTTAGCGCATTTCATACACAGAGGAATCAAAAAAATCAAAGTGAATGAAAGTACAAACACACAGAAAAGATAACAAACATGGCAAAAATAAAATAAATGAAGGCATAAAATGAATAACATAAAAGTTAAAGTGTACACAATAGAAAAAGAAAGTAATGTAAATCAATTACATACCATCCAGCCTTCCGATCCATCATAAGTAGTATAACAGCTCACTAACAAAGCATTAACGCCCTCTGGACCCTGTCATCACAAAAACCAATTCCACATCCGCAATCTCACACATCGACTATGCTAATTATGTTAATAATGATTCATGTGACCCATTGACTGAGTCAATGATGTGACCCATGTGTGACATGACTCGAGGCGTGGTCTGAGGTTCACAGTTACACCAACAGCCCAGGGATCAAATCTCTTGACCTTTCCGTCTCCATGCCAGAACAAATGACTCCTTAGGGACGAAAGGTTAAATGCGTTATTACGTTAACTATGACCTGGATGAATGAGAATCTATACAGACACATTCTACAAGTCTACATTCCTAGACAAAGACATTCTCTTGAAAATTGATTACCTGAATCCGGTACATGATGTTAAGTATTTAGTCAAACACAGACAGTGGCTTAATCCACGACAGAAGGATTAGCTAGCCTCAATCTATTCTGCCCAGCTGTTGATTCTCTTCCTTCCAAAGACTGCGCTGCATCTCATGAATGTCTAATGGGGGGTAGAGTCAATCTGCAACGTTGCCTGCCCTCTCTCTCTCTCAAAGAAGCTTCCAGAATCGCATAAAACCCATGCCGAATTGAGCCGGCATGAGTTCCAAGCTGGACTTTGCGACCTTAACCACCGAGAAGAGATTCGGTTCCAAAACAAAATCATTCCTTTTGATTGGTGTTTCAGCGTATCATTCAAAAAGCCCTCAAATATACACACACACACACAAGGCATTCCTTAGCACAGCTTAAAGAGTCTTTGAAGACCTATTAAAGAGCCCTGGTTGTTAGCACAGTCCTCTCCAGACCCTCTCTGAACACTAACGTTGTTTATCTACCTGCTTCCTTGGCAGGTACTTGGGCATAGGGGTGTTCCTGTAGTGGATCTGCAGTCTGATCGCAGCATTAGGCAGCCTGCTCACACTGACTGGGGCCACCAGGGGCCCAGTTTATAAAGTGGTGGCAGATTTGGCTTCACGTTCAAAAGTATCCATGACAGGCGTTGTCAGGGGTACATTTTCGTTTTTCTGATTTGGTTTGTGTTTTGTGTTCTGTGTGTGTGTGCTGCCGTCATGTTTTCTTTTTCAGAACATAAAGCATTTATGTGAATCAGTGTATGTGTGTGTGTGTGAGAGAGAGAAAGAGAAAGAGAGAGAGAGAGAAAAGAACTGTGTGCGCTGTAGAGAAGCACATTAGCTGGCAGACTTAAGACAGGTTAGCGGAAAGATCAGCCCTTTATTTTCTGTTCCGAGGGGGGAACAGTTTCATCCGGCCTGCCCTCTCTTTCAGCGAGAGCTCAGGCTTTCCAGTTAAGCCTGGCAGAGCCTCCACCGACTGCCAATCACGCAGCCTGAGACGCGCCCACACACAAACATAAAGGCTCCCTAGGGAACACTGAGGATTGTGATGCTCACATCGCCCAGCTTAATGGCCTCTCGTTGTCTGGCCATCTCTATCGCCCTGCATATCCTTTGATAACAGTGACATGTGCGGGAAAAACAAGGGAGGATTCTACAAAGCGCAACGCAAACAGCTCGAAGATACACACACACACATATAACGTACACTCTGTTTCACACTCTCACTTACACCGAGACAGACACCCACACACACATTCTCTCCCACTCTAACTTTCACACACATTCTCTCTCTCTCTCTCTCCCTCACACACACACACAAACACACATATACACACGCACAAAGTACATTCCTATTCGTATGATGTAAAACGAGACACCAGAAACTCACATGCACAGCGATGCTCAAGGCTTTAATTATAGACTCATCACTGTAGCCAAACGCCATTTTCTCATCACTGTAGCCAAACCCCATTATTTCAACAGCAAAATCCACAACAAGGAGACAAATTAGTCTCTTGCCTGCCTTCCCTGCTGTTTTTTTTTGTGCTGTTGTGAAACATTCCTTTGAGCATGCTTTGAACTTACAGTGGGGTTTGAAGAGGGCTGAAAAATGTGAGCAATGGAGGGAGAAAGAGAGCACGATGGGAGAGGAGAGAGAGAGGTTGACAGAGAGAGAAAAGCACGGTATGTTTTTTAAAGTGAAACAATGCCATATCACCTGAGAATAATATTAACAGGTGATTCAAGGCAAAGACTAGGGTTTGGGTTTTTGGGGCGATTTCAGAATCTGGGTTTTAATTCCCACTTGATGATGTGCATTTAAGTTACGCCAACAAGCATCTTTGTTAGAAATACCTACAATGTCGCATCAGTGAGATCAGTGTGCACATTTGTCACATATATTGAAATAGTAATTTAAAATATGTAGTGAAATTGCATAAGTTATTACAAAGTATTAGCACAATAAATGAGAAAAAATATACAAGAAATAAATGTCATCAGTCCATTTTGTTCCCCAGATGAGATTAGTCTGTTTGTTTCCAGCACCTAAGGAATAATGCGATTAGGTCATGTCCGTTTATAATCACATTTACGCCTTTTCTTTCCATACTCATTGTCTGGTTGACATGATGTCTTAATCCAACAGCTGGTCAGAGGATGCAACTTGATTAGACAAATGATTGTAAATGATTCGCCAGTTGATGAAAACACGAACAGATGCGCATATTAAATTTTTGTTAATTCAACTATGACATGCAAATGAGTTGAGTAAAAATCCAGCTCGTGTTTCATACTACTGTTTGAGTGTGACTGTACGTGTGTGTGTGTGTGTGTGTGTGTGTGTCTGTGTGTAAGTGTGCCCATAGGAGAGAAAAAGAGCAAAAAAATGTATAGAATTATGTTATGGAATGTGTGTGCTTTTACTACTTTAATGCTTTTACTAGTATCTCTCTCTCTCTCTCTCTCTCTCTCTGTGTGCGTGTGTGTGTGTGTGTCTTTATTGTGTATTTATTTTTCATGGTCGGTGGTAGTAAGTGCTGAGGGTCAGTTCAGTTGTGTGCTGTTGTTTTGGCTGTGAAGCAGCTGTGAAGGAGGAAGAGGAGAGATACAGTAGTAAACTCAACAGAGACAGAATGGAAGACTGCAATTCCTTAGGACATAAGGGCAAATCAGATCACTACAGTATCTCTCTCTATATATGTCTATACAGTCCAGCTTTCAATACAAGCACATAAAAGATAAAAGAAACCTCATTAATGTACAGACACATTATTTACAGTATAAAAACAAATTTACTATATTTGAAAACGTTACGGATACTAACGTATCCTCGGTTCTCTGAGTGAGAAGCCGAAACGTACGAGTGGATGATGCCTATCATCTCCTGCTTTTCTGAAGTCATTTTAAACCAACCCTTTGAAAAAAGGGCAGCAAGCGCACTGACGCGCGCAGGCAACTACTTAGACAGCCCTGCGTGACGTCAGAAAGTCTATATATTGACTGCGCTTACGCTTCAGGTCCTCTTTGCCAAGCTCGCCAGCGTCGGCGATTGAGGCCCGAAGCGTACGTTGCGGCTTCTCACTCAGAGAACCGAGGATACGTTAGTATCCGTAACGTTATCTTTCGTTTCGAAGCCGAAACGTACGAGTGGATCACTACAACCAAGCCTCAAGAGCCCTACACCAAGGAGCCCGAGGTGGGAAGGTCCATGGGACCGCCGCCGGGCCCAGAGAGAACACTCTCTGCTACACCCGGCCTGGTGACGTCCAATGCGTAAAAACGCGCGAAGGTGTTGCCTGAGGCCCACGAAGCGCTCAAGCAGATATCCTTCATGGGGACGCCTTTCCAGAAGGCCCAAGAAGCCGCCACTCCACGGGTGGAGTGCGCCCTGACATGAACAGGCGGAGGAACACCCGCCGCCTCATATGCCAGACGTATGGCTTCCGTAAGCCAATGCGACATACGTTGTGTAGACAAGGCCTGACCCTTGGCACGCTCGCCATGGCAGACGAACAACTGGTTCGTCTTCCTGATGCTCTGCGTACGCGTCAAATAGGCACGAAGCGCTCTGACTGGGCACAGAGTAACGGGCACAGAACTGCCCGTCTCAGGAAGGGCTGCGAGCTCAATGACCCTCGAATGAGGGTCAGTGGACAGCACTTTCGGGCGAGAAAAGGGATTTGGTCGCAGCGTGACCCGCGCGTCACCTTGCGTGAACTCAAGACAGTCAGGACTGACCGACAAGGCAGTCAGATTGCTGACACGCTTCACCGAGACCAGAGCGAGCAGAAGCGCAGTCTTAAGGGAAAGCATCTTTAGACTGGCACTCGACAGAGGGTCAAAGGGCGTAAGGGCCAGTCCGCGTAGGACAGTGGCCAGGTCCCAAGTAGGGACCGAAGGGGAGGAAGAGGGGCGGAGCCGCCTGATGCCCTTCATGAAGCGCGACGCAAGGGGGTGAGCGCCTGGGGAAACGCCAGCATAGCCAACATGGCATGCTGAGATAGCTGCGAGGTACACCTTCAAAGTAGAGGGTGTACGACCCTGATCAAACAGGTGTTGCAGAAAAGCAAGCACCTCGCCAATAGGGCAGACTAGAGGATCACAGCCTCTGTCTCTGCACCACGTGCTGAAAACACGCCACTTCAGTGTATACAACGACCTAGTGGACGTAGCTCTAGCAGCCTGGACGGTCTCTATCACTGCGTCTGACAGGCCGCTCTCTAGGAGACGCGCCCGTTCAGGGGCCAAGCCGTCAGTCTCCACGCTTCCGGCTTGGGGTGCCACAGCGACCCGTGAGCCTGCGATAGGAGGTCTCTCCTCAGAGGGAGAATCCACGGCTGGCCGTCTAACAGTGAGACCAGATCTGAGAACCAGCTCTGAGATGGCCAATTGGGGGCAATCAGAATCACCCTGTGAGCCCCCGCTCTGATCCTGGCCAACACCTGACGCATCAGAGGAAGGGGGGGGGGAAAGCGTAGAGCAGACCGCGCGGCCACGGGTGTGCCAGCGCGTCTGACCCTAGCGGCGCATCTCGTTCCAGCGAAAACCACGCTGGGCAGTGAGCGTTCTCTCTCGAGGCGAAAAGATCGACTCGTGCCCGCCCGAAGCGGGACCAGAGGCTGTGCACCACGGCTGGGCAGAGGCGCCAGTCGGTTGCACGCGGAACACCCCTGGAGAGGAGGTCCGCGCCTGTGTTGCGAACACCTGGCAAGTGCGCCGCCCTGATCGACAGGAAGTGGCGGGAGGCCCAGGTGAGCAGCTTGTACGCCAGGCGAAACAGGTCCGGAGAGCGCGTGCTGCCCTGGCGATTGATATACGCCACAACAGTGGTGTTGTCTGTACGCACAAGAACGTGTTCTCCTCTGAGAAGAGGGAGAAACTCCTTCAGAGCGCAGAAGACAGCAAGGAGTTCTAACACATTGATGTGTAATCTCCTGGAGGCTGTGCCCCATGTCCCCCTGGCGGGGCGACCGCAGCAAACGGCGCCCCAGCCGGTTTTGGACGCATCGGTGGTCACCGTCATGCGTCTGGCTATAGCGCCCAAGGCGCCGCCTCCGGTGAAGGAGGACGGCCTGCGCCAATGCGCGAGGGCTAGCCACATGCGTCTGGACACTAAGATCCGACGGGTGGGGTTCGACCTGGAGGATACACCTAGCTCCGCTAAGGCGAGCTGCAGCGGGCGTAAGTGTAAGAGGCCGAGTGGGACAGTGCCGCCTGCGGCGCATAGGAGGCCCGTCAGTCTGAGACACAGCCTGGCCGAAACGCAGGCACCTAGTCTGAAGTGGCGTAGACACGCCCTGACGTCCTGAAGCCTCTTCGGTGTGAGCGTCGCTCTCATTGAGCGTGAGTTCAGCCTCACGCCCAAGAACTCGACCTCCTGGGAGGGAGAGAGCATGCACTTGCTTAGGTTCACTAAGAAATCCAGACTGTGCAGGTGACGCAAGACCAAGTGGGTCTGTGACGTTAGGAGCTGTCTGGAATCTGCCAGCAGCATCCAGTCGTCCAAGTAATTGAGGAGTCTGATCCCCTGAGCGCGTAGCGGAGTGATCGCCACCTCCACGCATTTGGTGAAGCACCGAGGTGCTAGAGATAGACCGAAGGGGAGGGCTGCGTACTCGTACGCCCTGCCATCGAAGGCGAAGCGTAGAAAACGCCTGTGCCTTGGCACTATGCCTATGTGAAAATAGGCGTCCTGAAGGTCTATGGTGACCATGTAATTCCCCTGGCGGACTGACTCCGCCACCATGCGCCCTGTGAGCATGCGAAAGGTGAGAGGTTTGAGCAAAGCATTGAGCGCTCTGAGGTCTAGAATAGGGCGAAAAGCGCCCGACTTCTTGGGCACCAGGAAGTACGTACTGTAGCGACCTGCGCGCGCCAGAGTCGGATCTACGCGCTGAATAGCGCCCTTTCTCAGGAGATCGCAAAGCTCTTGTCTGAGAGCAGGGGCCCTGGAGGGGGGCACCACTGACTCCATGACACCTCTGTAGGGCGGGGGTGGCCACCTGAACTGCAGTTGATAGCCCTTCAACACTGTTGACAGGACCCAAAGAGACGTTGTGCACGTCGCCCAATTCTGCCGGAGCAGAGCGGCGGCATGAGGAGGCAGCAAGGACAAATGAAGTGCTATGCTGCCTCCGGGAGAGGACGGGGGGGACTTCTCGACCGTGAACGACTCCGAAGCGTCGCATGTCCACTGCTCGGAGGCGAAGGGGACAGAGAACGCGGAGGTCGCGACACTAGCAGAGGCCTCGGAGCCACCTGGGCGCCGTAGAGGCGTGTCATCACGCGAGGCGCATAGCGCGGAGCGTGTGTCAGCTGAACGTGCGCCAGAGGCCGCACCGGCGCCCCAGTGCGCGATAGCGCTGACAGAACAGAGAGCATCCTCCGGCCTGGGCCGGGGCTCATTGTGAAACATTGCCCCAGAGGGGCGGTAGCGTGTGTGCGGAGTGCTTGTGAACAAGGCAAACTCAGCGCCCCGTAAGGGGGTGAGATCAGAGAGGACCGCCGAAGCGGGGGGGAACGCTCCGAGCTGGGGACTGCAGAGCGAGGACCCGGGCCCTTGAGAGCACACAGAGGCGTAGCAGTCAATGGATGGCGATCGCATGACATGCTCTGCCACGCACACGCGATCATGTCAGGATCGCTGTGGCCTCTTACGCCGCTCCCGGCTAGCCGGACGGTTGGCGGGAGCTGGGCGCCCGCGTGAGCGCTGCCAAGTGGGTTGCGACCCAGCAGCCGGCTGTGGCGCGGCTTTGGGCGCGTCCGCCTTCTTCTTCTGTTGCGTCCATTGAGGCGTACGAGCACGCATCTGAGGAGCAGCGGGAGCGGTCGAGTGAGGCGGGGCATGCTTAGGAAGCACGGGTTGCAGGGCCTGAGCCGCCGACTTCGTCTTCTCTAAGCGGTCGCGCTGTAGTTCCAGCGCCTGGCCAAACAGAGCATCGGCGGAGATGGGAGCATTCAGGAGATGCTTCTTCTCCTTCTCTGGCATAGAGGAGAGGTTCAGCCAGAGGTGCCTGTCACGGACGACCAATGCCACCAGTTCCTCCGCCAAGGAGGAGAGGAGAAAGGCGGTATTCATCGCCCTTATCGCCTGGCCTGTACAGATGAAGGCCTTGGAGGCGAGCTTCTCCGTGCGTTGACACGGCTTGGAGGGGAGCTCGGGAGGCGATGTCCAGGTGGTGGCAGAGGCTGGTGCTAAACAGCCAGCGACCGCGTCCTCAACGCAAGGAAGCTGTAAGAGGCCAATGGCGCCCGCATTGTCCATCGCGTAGAACGCCGCGTGTCCCTGGATAGGGGCAATGGCGGTGTAGGGAGCCTCCCAGGAGCCCTGCGCGTCAGCCACAACCGTGGGGTGAGCAGGGAGAGGGAGAGCGTCCGGAGAGGGAAGCGGAACGCCCCTCCTGATAGCGCTGAGGCGGAGGCAGGCCTAGCCTGCTAGCCGCCTGTGTAGCCAAAGAAGCTAGCTCAGAAGCTAACTGGGCGGCGTGGGTCTTCACAACCGGTGGTATATCTTCAACAGTGGCGCCTTGAGCGGAGAGGAAGGAGGACAGCTCCTCTTCATCCACGGCCTCGATAACTGGTTCGTCATCGTCGTTGCCCTGAGGCGGCGTGGTAGCCGCGCGGGCAAAGGCAGCGCCGATGGAGCTAGCAGGGCTAGCCTGGTGGGCCGCGGTTAGCTGGCTAGCTGGTAGCAAGCTAGCCGCTGAGAAGCTAACCGACGGCCTAGTAGCCACTGAAGACCGATCGATAAGCCCAACCGGGTGCGGGGACGCCGGGGAAACATCGATAGACTGGTGGGTAACTATACCCCTGGCGCCAGCGGGGGAAGAGCCCGCCCCTGTAACACCAGTGGAACCCACGAAGAATGCCGCTCTGTTGGCGATAGCCGTAGGGGAGAGCCGTTCGCAAGCCGAGCAAAGATCTGGCTGCGAAAAGGCGAGCATAGCATGTTCGCTCCCCATACAGATAAAACAGATGGCATGGCGGTCGGAGATCGCCATCGGACCGATCACAATCGGTGCAACGACGAGTAGCCATCTTGCGTCTCGTGGTACCAGAAGTCAGGGACCGGCGTGAGCACTTTGAGCAAGACGGAAATCCCTTGGAGAGCTTTTACAAAAGCTGTTGTGGTGGGCTTTCAAAAAAGCCGTTGGTTTTTAGAAATATTTGCAAGAGCAAACGAAAGACGACTCAGAAACACACGCAGTAAGCGAGGTGAAAGAGGCAAAGAGGACCTGAAGCGTAAGCGCAGTCAATATATAGACTTTCTGACGTCACGCAGGGCTGTCTAAGTAGTTGCCTGCGCGCGTCAGTGCGCTTGCTGCCCTTTTTTCAAAGGGTTGGTTTAAAATGACTTCAGAAAAGCAGGAGATGATAGGCATCATCCACTCGTACGTTTCGGCTTCGAAACGAAAGAGAACATATATTTTTGTTTCTCTGTCACCAACAGCATTTTTATGCTGGTGAAACTGTAGGTGTCGACATCTTCTACTTTCTTCAATAGTGTTTAAAAAGGAATGAGATATTGAGTTATTGATCATTCATATATTCTTCATGAGAGGAATTGAACAAATACCCAAAGTGAATGTAAGTACTGATCGCCTTTGTCAATGCAGTGAATTATTCAAAAGGTTTTTTAAGTGAAACTTTTGGCTACATGTGTATTACATACAAGTTGTTAACACTTACAAGCTTCATGAATACCTTATTTTATAGTGTTACTAAACTTTTTTAGTGGATAATAATGTTGTATGTACAACGTTTCAAGGGCATGTTTATGTTTTCACATTTTTGGGGGGCTGTGGGTAGAAAGAAAAAAAAAACTTTTAAAACTTTTTCCTAATAAGTTATCAGACGATTCAAGACACAAGCTGCTTTAAAATCCTTGAGTAACCAATCAAACTTGAGCCCTGTCAACCCAATCACATCTCCCCAGGGGTACCTATCTATCCTGACAAAACCAGCTTTTTACAGCCAGTGTCCTCCAGTCCTTTGATTGACAGTCAAAAGGACCCTCAACACAGTAATTGATACCTTGTTGAAGAAAAGGAAAAAAAACGCTGCAGTAATCAGTTCAGTTACTTTAGGTCACCTTGGGTAGGCAGGAACTCCGTCATTTTATGAGGCGAATGCTTGTTGTTTTAATCAAAGGAACCACACACCCAAGTGAAAATCTCCCAAAACCTATTACATGAATATGCCTGAATGATTATCAGAAATAGCTCCTCTTTTTGGTTTTACCCTTCAGCAACTGCCTGAAAACTTTAGCAGGAAAAGAAAGAAACTGCCTGGGTTCTGGCTGTGTGCTTGTTTAGTTTGTAGTCACTTTTCACACCTGTTATTTGTAACTCTGATAGCCATGGACAAGTTATAGGGGGAAAATATATCAATGTACACCTGAATGACCAAATAAAAAACAACATTTTATCTCCCTTTATGCAGGGCAGAGGCAGGCTAGTATTTTCAGGTTCCCCTAGAATTTCACAGAATATTTATCTTATTTTTCTGACCATTGGATGTACTATCAGGACACAGTATCATGATCTCCAAACCCATTGGGCCCATTTAAGGAAAATGTTGTGATAGTATGACTTGTCCCTCTGGAGGAAATTAGCTTGAATCGTTTTTAAAGCTATTTTCAGCTTGCGGTGCTATCTACTGTAGTCGAGCAAGCACGTAAACGACACACCTATTAGTGCAGATCGGAATGCTGATCCCTCCCACTGGTATGATCCACCATGAATTTCTCCGCCTTTCTGCCATCTTTGTTTCAGTAGCCTGTTTGGGTCATCTAACCGAAACAATCATAGTGACATGGTACCGTATTGTTATAGAAATGCAAAGGCCTGGTATATACCAAAACTGAATGGAGTCGAATTGAGCAGGTTCTGTACTATCTATGGAAAACATTACGTAAGTGCTGATGAGTGACAGATTTCAATTTTCTGTCTCTTTGTGCCAAGTTTCTGGTAAAAGAGTCCAGCGAAATTCCAGCTTTAGTTATCTCGTCATTTTTTTTCATTGCCGGTCACCATAACAGTCTGCCTGACTGTTCCCCTTGAGACACACTCTATCTATCTGTCATTGTCTTTCTTGTGTGTATTGTGGGAGAGTGACCTGTTGCGTTAACTTTCTCAATTTCATGTGATCACAATAGATATCTCTCTTTCAATTTCATGTGATCACAAAAGATATCTCTCTGTCTCTCTCCCTCTCTCTCTCTCACACACACACACACACACACACACACACATACACGCACACACATGGCACACACTCTGTTTTGTCTCTGGCTGTTCTCTCTTGAGAGTGTTATCCAAATGCATTCGGTGACCAGGGCTCACACACGAGTGTGAGCTACATGCAATTGCCAGGTCTAAAACACTTTCACGCCAGAAACGTTTTCTCTTCAAGTTCGCCTGTGTAGGTTTGATAATGGAAAGTACTCGTGCTCATGTCTGTCAGGGCTTACACAGTGTCACACACACGCAGGTTACCGTTTCAGCGCTCCTCTGTGGCACTCCTACTCCTGGGCGTCAATTTCTGTTAAAATCATCAAGAAGCCTAAGCACATCCGAGGGCCGATTCGCAGTCAATGCAGGTAAGCAAACGCCGCTATGGTTACAAGCTTATGTGGGTGAGCTCGAGCAGCATGAGCTGCTCCATTGACTCCCACGTTATCACACGCGTCGATGCGTCTCGTCAGTTTTCATTACACACTTGATGCTTCATGGTGCCCTTGAATTA
>JAGFZM010005642.1:0-12758 GCA_017657215.1 Limnothrissa miodon | reverse complement strand
AATAAAAAGAATTGAATAAAGAATAAAAATAAATTTTGTTTTATACTTATAAAATATTATTAAAACCTCCTTTTTGAATATTTCTGAAAATGGATTTAGAGGCTTTTGCATCTGAACCCTTCACATATGAAACATATATACATAAATACATACATAGATACAGACAAACATATACATACAGTACAAACATACATACATACATGAACAATACAATTTGGGAGTATAAAATTCTCTGATATTTTGAAAAATGCCTTGTTCTTACTGGTGATGGTCAGCAGCATGTTAAACCCATTTAAGGCTGGCAGGATCAAGGAAATTGAAGTGGTTGGCAGACTGTAGTCAGTTTTTTCTCATGGCTTCAGAGAGTCTTCAGAGAGAATCACTAGGGATGGGGAATAATGTGTAGTCATTACCCTAATATAATTGCACACATAGATGCTTAACTGCCATTTACTTAAGTTGACCGTTGCATATTCAGGTGGCTGAAATCTACATATTACTTATGTACGTATGTATGTATGTATGTATGTACAGTCAGTATATACAGTATATTACAGTACAATTACAACTAGACTGCATTTTCTCGGCAGAAACCGCAAGGTGGACTTGCCACCCCCCAATAGCCCCCCAACCCTCCCACCAACCCCCCCAACATACGCACGCACACACACACACATACAAACACACAAGCATTTCTCCCATTCATTCCAATGGAGAACCACCCCACACACCCCCCCACCCCAGACCCCCCTCAACACCCACCCAGACCCTCACCCAACACCCACTCACCAACATCCCCCTCTCCACCCCCAAACCCCCCCTCAACATCCTTTCAAAACACCCTCTGAACACCCCCCAACCCCCCCACACAAACCTAATATGTTAACAGGGTGTGGAGCGAAGGATTGCAATGATTACTGCAATCAGCTACGACGAGCTAAGGTGTGATGCAGCAGAACACTGGGAACATTCCCCAAATACTGCCAAACACTTACTGTTAATGAAAAGAAATTTCAGGAAAAAAAAAAAAACATTTGCAAAAAAGAAAAAACAAAAAATGGATCTACCAGAGTGCAGTGTGCAGAGGAGAGAGAGCGTGCAATGCCTTGCCCTAGCAGGCAGTCAGAAACATTTGATCACCTAGCGATAGCTACAGTAGCAGTCTCTATGGTAACAGAGGCTAAATTTATCAATGGCCAGCCATTTCCGGAGTCTGATGCAAGCCTGGTGTTTGCAAGTGTAAGAGTCTGCCGAGGGGGAGCCAGTTTGCCAATGAAAATTAGATCACATCCCGAATGTCATTCACTGTGTGACTTCATCCATAGTGTGTGTGTGTGCATCTGTGTGTCCAAATGATGTACAAGTAGGCATGGCAAATGTCTTTTCTAAGTTTGAAAGGCAAACACAAGTGCAGAAATGTTACTCTTGCAGATGGCTTCAGGCCTCTGTGTTGGTTTTGTCTGTGTAAGCAAAAACCTACAAATTTCCAGCTCATTGAAATGCGTGTAGCCCATGTAAATTTCACATATTTGCTGAGAAACGTGATCCTGCTGCGTGTCCCTCTTCCATCTTACTGCACACCTGCGTGACACCGACGATACATGACATCCCCGTGCTAGATGTGAGCGATGGGTTGTCACTCTCTTTCAAATCAAACTGTACTAAAAGAAGAAGAAAAAGGAGGGGAGGCGGAAAAAAGAACACACAAGGTAAACGCGCTATCCTCAGACAAATCGAACGCGAGCGGAATTCTCGCCATCAATCACCACGTAAACACTGCGGCATCTTCACAGCCTTCCTGACAAGCCGTTAAACAGACACAAACGCACGGCCATCACTCAAGCGGCGAGGAGATATCAGGCAGGGATGGGACACCATACAGCACACCGCACCACATCACGTCACGTTTTTCAATAACAAAGCTCGGGCTGACCTTACAAGGTCAGAATCAGCATGTCAAGGCTTGGGATGACAAGAGAGAGACTTATACAGTACACATCCAGACACATATAACTTGACTTACCTCGCCTAGTCTCTCAGCTTCGCACAAAGTGTTTTAAACTAAAAATGCTTGAGTCATGAGGATCTGCTCTAGGAGTCATAGTCAGGGGTGTCACTAGAAATTTTGCCCCCCCTCAAACATTGATTTTTATTTGTCTAATGTTCTTGAGGGGCCCCTATCAGTGCAAGGCCTTTGGAATCATCCTAACTACACACACACACACACACACACACACACACACACACACACACATTATATGTCATTAAACTCTTGGCCCTAACACCTCACTAAAGGACTATTGCTTCTGAATAAAGACTGTAGTGCAGGCACTCATACTGGTCGGAAGGGAATAAGTTCCCAATTACTGATATAGCTGCAAGAAATAGGGTTTTGCTCTGTGTGAGTAGTGTGTAAGTCGTGTGTGTGTGTCTGTGTGTGTGTGTGTGTGTAAATAAGTAAGTGTTTGAATGTACATCTAAAACTTCATCATGTAATGGATTACATTCAACTATACATAACAAGTAAAAATATACAGTATGTTTGATTTATGCTGATTATACCCTTTTATGTTTTGTCTGCATTCTTGTCTGTGTGACCTGTTTGCATTTAAAGTCTTGTAGTCTTGCAGTCTTGTAGTCTTTGCTTACTTTATGGGGATCAGAACACATCTCTACAGAGAAATATTTCAGGCATATTGTCAGAACAAAAAGAAATCTGAGATAAAAATGTCTGAGAAAACAATCGTGGCTGTTCAAGGTTGGCTCCTCGGCAGAGAGTCTAATCACGATGAAGTCATCTTCTTGAGTCAGAGGATGAAAGTGCCGCCAGTGGCACATCAATTACAACACACACACACACAGTGTCATCGTCTAAGCATCATTGACATCAACACACATGTGCATACACACACACACACACACACACACACACACACACACACACACACACACATATTACTCAGCTCACTTGACACAACCCTTGCACAAAGAGCTCAGATATCTATATCACACGCACACGTGCACACACACACGATGCTAATATGCAGTCTGTGTAATGCGATGGACCTCTCCTCTTCAACCCTCAGTACCAGGCAGGCTAGCTCACTCTGGGCCCGATAATGCACATGGCGCACAGTGCTTTCGCGACTTGCGCAACCTATCATTGCTATTTTGAGCAAGCGCATCGTTCTTTTTTCCGGCAGAAATGTACGTTGTCAATATAGCAGATGGTTTCGCACTCTGTCGGGCGTGTCATTGAAAAGAAGTGGTGTGGTGCGGCGAATAGCGCAAATTTTGTATTTTACAAAAAGTAAACGGGAATTCGCCACTGACCAGAAAAAACCTGGTCAGGAATTATTTGCGCATTGTTCAAAGGCTAGTGCTTAGTGCTTTGGGACATGGAAGAGTGCAGGCACAAGCTGCTTCTTTCATCAACAGGAGCAAGCAGCAGCCCAGTCCTCGAAATATGAAATTCAAATGTACATCACATGGTTATTTTATTAAAATATATAATCTTTGCAAACCTTAGTTGATTGCAGCAAGCACTGATGATTAATAACAAGTAACTGAGGGGCTATTTGACCAGTGGCGGACAGTGGGATGTAAATACACCTTTCAAGCGAGATTGTCAAGAAACAAGAAAATACATATTAGGCTATCACCAACATCATTTAAGTTAATATTTTGGTTATATATACACTGTAAATCTCCCGTGCCTTCACCCCGCGTACATTTTCTTCACATGAAAACATTTCGCCAAGTATAATCCGCCATCATAATACATGATATGCCATGGAACATGAAATGCGCCGTGCGCCAGACTTTTAAAGGGAATGAGAGTGTGAACTCTTATTGGTTTGTAACATGCTACGCCTCAAACACACCCATGACTA
This sequence comes from Limnothrissa miodon, assembly GCA_017657215.1. Taxonomy (NCBI): domain Eukaryota; kingdom Metazoa; phylum Chordata; class Actinopteri; order Clupeiformes; family Clupeidae; genus Limnothrissa; species Limnothrissa miodon. The sequence goes on along the minus strand of JAGFZM010005642.1, from coordinate 8,865 downwards.
ATTTACTCATTTAAGACAACCTATTTGAACTATGCACCAGGTGTGATGTTCACTTTTCCTACAGGCAATATAGCGTTCTGCGCTGACCCCTCCCCAAAAGACAACTGCGTTTAAGACTTCAGACTATGTGCGCGACTGAACTTGAAAATCGGGCCCTCTGTCTGACTGGGCAGTAGTCACATTAGCTTTTTTGAAAGTGCTATTTGCCTGTGATCAATTAGGCTGCCATGTTCAGAGGCTAATTAACAGACATGATTCTCTGTGAATTTATGCACTTTGAAATGCAGCTTTCTACTCCTCCTTCGCAGCATCTGATTTGCATTCATTAATAATTGTCCCTGCAATTAACATTTTTATTGTCCGGAGATCAGTGAAGCTTCCTTTAAGGCAAAGTAAAATGTTGTTGTGATCTTAGCTGGTGTTTTCTTGTTACCTGACCTGTGGCTAATGTCTACAGAATGTACCATTTTTCATCCCATCAATATATAACTTTTTTGGAACACAAAGAGCTAGATGAGAAATAGTCCTTTAGAGATTTAGGCTACCGTGATACAGCGCTGCCTTAATTGGAAACATGAATTGCAAGCACAATCTTCTCTCACAAAACCACAAGTAAAAGTGTGTAAAGGTTCAGAGACGGATCCTCCTTGAACCACATTCATGTTACACTCACCACTAAGGACAAGCTATTTCAAGAGACTGCGACCATCATATTAGAGTCTTCAAAAAGTTTAAAACTGCACAAAATATTCTAAAGTTAAGCAGTCAAGATAAAAAAAAAAAACATTATCTAGAGGTAGACTGTCAAACTGTATGGTTAACCACATGAAAAGGTCAATGCATGTTAACACAAAGACATTTTGAAATAATATATTTGTTTAACTTTTTTGAAAGAAAAGTCTTTTGTGCAAATACCTGCTGTCATTTGTCATGTTCTAACTGCTAACGTGTATGGCAGATGTTATCTCGAGCCTATGTGTGAAGTCACGCAAACCTCACACGAAAATAAGCAAACACGAGTGTAAACGTGAGAAAGACTAAAAAATAAATAAAAGCTCAAAGCTCCAAAGAGAAACAATGATTTACATTTTATTCTTTGGGGTTTTAGGGGTTGTCACAAAGCTTTTGATCCAAAATAAACACCCTGTCTGTTTTTTCTGTTTTTTTTTTCCTTCGCAAAACAGTGGCAAACTTTCCACCTTTTGTCTCTCCGAACGCGTTACTCACATTTTTTTAGCTCAAAGTATGGCAGATGAGTCTGCCACTGAGAGTCTGTTTTTCACTGCCATTTATCTGTCTGCTGTCCTTTCTCCCTCATTGGCTGGTGTTCGTGCTGCTCTGTCCTCTGATTGGTTCATCTCTGCGTACCCTTGCGTCCGATTGGCCTTGCGTGCCACGCTGTGAAGTTGGAGCCAGAAGCCACAGCGGGGGGTCTTGTGTGCAGAGGGAGAGTTAACACACCCATCCATCAACTCCCAGAATGCCGTTCATCTTCAAAAAGCCAAGCCGTCCCCAAGGAGACGAGGAAGAAAAGGCTACCGGCGACGATCGACGCCTCCCCGCAAGGCTCCAGATGCCTCACCAAAGAGTCTATTCAGAGTTTGCAGGGTTTACTTTCAGACTGATGAATGTTCCTCAATGCCTCCACCACCACCACCACCCCCACCACCACCTGCCGTCATCCCCCCTCTCTCAAAATAGACATTTAGCTGTAACACGCTTGAACATGAGGAATGTATCAAAGGAACGACGGCGGTCTTCTCACCTTGCCTGCTAGCAGCGACTACGGCGACAGTTTTGGAGTGGGGCGCGCGAAAGACTGAAAGACCGAGGGAGAATTTTGACAGCTTGTCTAGCGAGCGCTGCCATCTAGGCCCCTTCTTCAGTCCTCTCTCTCTCTCTCCCTCTTCTCTCTCTCTCTCTCGCTCCCTCTGGCAGGTCTGTTTTAACGAGGAGGAACAGAGGAAAAAGACGTATTTAAAGGGACTGAGAGAGTCAAACTAACACCTCGCTACAAACCTGATAACAAGGTGAACTGATGTGATAGTGTGGGTGCGTAGGTGTGTGTGTGTGTGGGCGCGTGTGTGTATTAGTGTGCATGTGGGGGCCCCGTCTGTGTGTCAATTTGAGTCTGTGTGTCATATTCACTCTCCAAGTGTGTGCGTGTGTGTGTGTGTGTGTGTGTTAGGAGTCCTAATGATAGAGCAGCCTGGATTTGCGTTCATCTGTCGTTTTCCCCTTGTGTCTCATTGTAAGACCCTCTGTCTTGCCTGTCCCTCCCTCTCTCTCTCTCTCTCCCTCTCTTTCTCTCCCTCTCCTGTTCCCCACACCACTCATTCTCTCCTCAGCCGTGGGCCCATAAATATTCCCAGCACTGCCGTCAGATGGCCAGACCTGCTTGTGGGCCGTTGGATGCTCTGCTCTCTGGTGGTTTAATTAGCCTCCTCCATAAAGCTTCCTTCACCATAACCTTTGCACGCCAGCGTTCCCGTACGCACATTATTGATAATTTATGCACAACAGCTAATTGATGATTGTGGAGTGTGTGTGTGTGTGTGTGTGTGTGTTCCCCATCCTTTCTGTGTGTGTGTGTTTGTATGTGTTCCCCTGCTCCTGATTCTTGAGATGCAGGCGTGCAGGAGTGTATGCAGAGGGAAACACAATAGCCTTAATGAGAGGACATCATCAGGTGGAATTAAAGTGTGCATCTCCAATGAGCCAGTGCTATCCAGGGAGGCTATTATTATTATTTCGGCCCAAACGCTATGTGTTGAGTACCTCCGGCAATAATAAAACAGCTGAGTGGCGGGTGTTTATTGTTTGTGTGTGTTTGTGTTTATGTGGGTGTTGTGGGCGAATGGAGGTATCATCGACGATGGTGACCAGGTGGTAGAAGTTCTGTTCAGAACCACAGGGTTCCTGGTTAGAACCCTGACCCTGACCTGTCAAAGTATCCTTGAGCAAGATGAGTAACCCCAAATTGCTTTTTGCACATTGGTGCTGATTAGATAGACTGGTAATGAGGGTGCAATAGCATGCTCACTAATTCCTCTCTTTCGCTGGCTCTGTTACTACTCTTTATTCTTCTCTCTCTCTCTTTCTGCTACAGTCTCTTTCTTCTCTCTCTCTTTACTTTTCTGTCTCCTCTTCAGTTTCTCTTTTTTATCTCTCTTTCACACACACTCTCACACATAAACACATTTTACTTGTAAAAGAAGTTGTGAAAGCGTTGCTCTCCACTGTGTGTGTATGTGTGTGTTTATTGTGTTTATGTGTGTGTTATGTGTTGTTATCAAGTAAGAAAAATCAAGCTAAATTCAGTTGGATATTTATATGAATTGATTGCAGACTTTTAGGAGTTATTGAATCTCTTGCTCTTGCTCTGTGTGTGTGTGTGTGTGTGTGTGTGTGCGTGTGTGTGCATACCTTTTGCTCTCACTCTTTATCCCTGTAGCCTCTGGTTTGGCCCTACTACAGTCCTCACACCTCACACACCACACACATACTCAACAGGCCTTAGGGATGTGGGGACCCTCTGCCTGATGACTGACGGGCGTGCATCTGTGTGTGCGTGTGTGTATGTGTGTGTGTGTGTGTGTGTGTGTGTGTGTATCTGTAAGTGTGTCTGTGTGAGTGTTTGTTGGAGCGTGGGGATGTAGGGACTCTCTGAGTGATGTGCTCCAGGGCCTGGCTATGTCTGTGGGAGTCGATGAGGTCCTGCCTGGCTGTGGACACAGGAGGAGCCAGGGGGGTGGGGGGCTGCAGGCGGTCGGGTGGTCAGGCTGGGACACACAGGGGTGGTGACCCCACAGGACCCTGCTGGCCCTCTGCCAGACACCTCTGAGCTTTGGGGCCCCTTGGCTGCCTGGGTAATTGGGAGCTGGAGAGACGTCTGAGGCACGGATGAGGACAAAGCTGCCCGAGCCAAGACTTGACAAGCTGAGGTCTTACACACATACATACACACAGACACACACACACACACACACACACAGGCACATATGTCTCTAAAGACTGATAAAGGTATGCAGACTCTATACAAACACATTCACACACACACACAAACACATGTGCACATAGATACACACACACATGGACACGTCTCTAAAAACTGATGAAGGTATGCAGACTCGCACAAACACACACTTTCACACACACACACACACACACACACACACACAAACACACTCACAAGGATGCACACATGTCTCTAAAGACTGATAAAGTTATGCAGACTCATACATAGCTCACACTCACACACACTCACACTTACACACCAACACACTTACCCACACAGACACAAAAAGACACACACTCATGTAAGCGCATACACACACACTTATGCGCACACATCTCTAAAAACTGATAAAGGTATGCAGACTCACACAAACTCAAACACACACTTACACAACGGACACACCCTTACAAACACACACACGCACGCACATACTACACTCATACAAGGACATACACTTACACACAGTCTCTACGGACTGATAAAGGTATGCAGACTCACACACACACACACACACACTTACCTTGCGCCACAATCCCAGGGCATCTAATTGATTTCCAGAGTTACTATTCCAATGCTAATTTATGTACTCCTCCGTTGTTTACTCATGCTAAATGCAGAGCACGGGCACCACTGTTGCCTGTTTTGTTGGGTAAACAAACAAATTATATTTGTAATAGTTCGCTGCCTGCGGCCCTTGGATGTGTTTATTATGAGATGGCGGTGGCGTATGGGGAAGAGAGGCATTAGCATAGCAACGTTGGTTAATACACACCAACCCATCGCCCAGTATGAGCATGCCCAGCATGGTCCCTCTCCGCTTCTCACAGACCCCCTGTACCCATGATGCATCTGGGTATACCCCAGCCCTCAGTGGGGTCATGTTAGTGTGTTTGTTGTTTTAAACAGTGGTGCCGTGCTGGTTACTTTATGTGCAATGGGAGCGATGTTTTATGCATGGCTCAATAGAAATGTTAAGTCTCTTTTCCTCACTCTCTCTATTGCTCTTCAGAATCAAATATTGCTTTTTTTCTTTGCATAAAGCAATTACACAGGATAATGTATTGACATCAACACATGGTGTAACATCACCAAATGTTAACAGCTTGCATAGAAAAAAAAGGTTATTAGAGGACAAAACATTCAAACAAACAAACACCAAACTAACATATTACTAAACAAGTAACCTCTGAAACTCTTCAAACTCTTAAATATATACCCTCCCCCCCCTCTCTCTCTCTCTCACACACACACACACACACATTGAAACAATCACTTTGAAATGCTCCAACCAAGTACTCAGTATGCTCCGGTTTTTCATCAAAGTCAGTTTTATTGTCAATTTCTTTACATGTACTAGCAATACAAAGGAATCGAAATTACGTTTCTCACTGCCCCTTGTGTCCATTATGACAATACGGGACAGAATAAATGTGCACAGGCACAACATAAACTATGTTCTAACAGAAAATATATTTGAACCACTATTCTAACCACTAGAGATACAGTAGAGAGACAAGACAGCACAGACAAAACAAGTGCACAGGTACAACAGGAAACATGTTCTAACCACGAGGGTAACTGTAGTTCAGGGTCCAATCTCGACCAGAAGTGGCCCAGAGCCTGTTGATGATCCTGTGGTCCTCTCTCAGAAGCACCTACTGTAGTCACAAGTGGATTCCTTCTAACAGTTATTGATGTCTCAAGGAGATGTTATCTGAGCAGTCCATGATTGTGTGCTGGTGGATGGCTAATCACAGAACATTGGTCAGAGGATGCCTTTGCCTGTCAAAAGCTGGATAGTTGGAGTGACCTCTACGGAATCACTCTCAAACTCACACACAGACACACACACACACACACACACACACACACACACACACACACACACACACACACACAAACACAGACACCGAAACACACTCATGCTCTATTTCAAGAGAAATCTCTCAGTAGACAATACAGTATGTGTGTGTGTGTTTGTGTGTGTAAGAGAGAGAGAGAGAGAGAGAGAGAGTATGAGTGGAGATGAGCTGTTGCTTTAACAAGCACCACAGGGAAAGAACGACCTCAGCTGCCCGGACTGAAACAGACACAGTGCGTTTACACACGCTTGCAGTTTCAGACACATGGCACCTGAAGCGTAGTCGAAGCACTAATAAAAGTAGCGCTACTATCTACCAGCTCAGGTGCCCGTCCCTCCCCAGAAACCTGCCTCATCCATCCTACAGTGACATGACACCACAGAATACACACACACACACACACACACACTTGATCTAACAACTGGACAATCTGTTTCAGAATCTTATGTTTTTTTTCCAGCAATGTTATTGTGAAACTACCATTAAAAAGTATATTGTGAAAAAAAAAAAACCTTTCTTGAGCTCTTCTTCGACATGACACCTCCATCTTTGTGTGTCCTCAGCAGATTTGCCCAAAGCTGGGGGGCATATCCTCTCTCTCTCTCTCTCTATATATATATATATATATATATATATATATATATAAATCTTTCCTCGAGCTGGCAGAAGGACTGAGTAAGAGGGGGCCTCTCCTGGCTCTGACCCACATATGCGGACCAGGCTCGCTTAGATGGCATTCACATGGCATTAAGTCTAGCAAAAAGGGCACGGGCCAACTCAGAGTGGCACGTCTGCCTGGAACAGTGTTTGGACATCACTTGAAATGGTTTGGCATGTATGTCCTTGGGGACTACCCAGCATCCTTTTCTTCATGAGGTAGCCAGAGTGTGTTTGTGCGTGTGTGTGTGTGTGTGTAGTGGCACACTGAGAACCTCTGTGTCAGACACCTTCATTAGAACCTGATGACGGTCCCCACATACCAGTACACACACACACACACACACACACACACACACTGGGTAAACTCACGGCCCTGAGAGAGTGGCCCTGAAATGGCAATCCCTCCTGTGATTTATATGAAGGTGAAGCAACTTTAACTGGTCTCACGGACCAGACTCTTAACTCATTGTAAGACCTGTATGGCTTTCTGCAATGTAGTTTACTGGCCTGTACACAGTGTGGTGATAAACATAACAAAATAAACAAAAACATAGTGACACATCTACAAAAACATATTTCTTTTTTTTTATAGAACAGAGCAAGCATCAGTGAAAGAATTCTTTTATTTCCAGCCACGTGATTTTTGCACATGACCAGCAGATTTACTGTAAGTCATTAAGACCAAATAAAGAATGGTTAACATTGACCTCCTAAAAAAAAACAAAAAATAAGACAAACTGTTGATGGTGCTGATCTTCACAAGCACTGGGATCCCCATGGAGATGAGGCACTGCAGCGGCTGTTGGAAGCTGATTGGGCGACGATGCCAGATGGGGAAGCTGTTTTTGCAGGTCAGTTTGCCCCTTGGTAAAATTGGGAAAGCAGGTTGCATTGTGGGTAAAGATGTGTGAGGATGAAAGGCTTTTACCCTAAAGACACGCATACACAAAACACACACACAGCCCACCATACATAGGAATGCATATATACAAGCACCACACATACACCAACATAAAATTTTTCCAGAGGGTGAAAAAAATGATCATGTAGTGTATAAATAATGCAAGTAAAGTATCACCAAAATATATTCCTCCAATATATGTTAGCATATAATTATCTTGGCTTAGGCATGTTGGAACCATGTTATAAATTCTCTGCGTTATGTATTTTCTTTCTTTTTTTTATACTGACGATCATGTGGGGCAAAAACAGTGCTGGGGAATATTGGCTCATTTGCTGCCTATTGTATGCAAACTATGGCAAGCAGAGTGTGTCAAAAGACAGAGTCATTGCTTCGACCTTTGGGGAAATAATATGAATAAGACAAAGTACAATTCCGAGATGGCAATTACAACCTGAATCATTAATTTAAGCCACTGGAAACGGCCATGTTATTCTCCATGTGATCCAAGCTGCGTGTGAATATCTGACGAAACTGCTGTTTTTCTTCCTCAGTGTTGATTTGTGTAACCTCATTTCACATCACTTGCACTGATAGTAATGCATGTTCTATCTAGGCTTGTGTTACTGTAGCTTGTATTGCATTGTGGATGGCACATCCCCTTTACACTGGGTAATAATTAATGGCTTGGCCATTGCTATTAGAATGGGATCAAATGAGACAAATGTCTAAACAAACACTGGTGTGATCCTATTGGGTGCACACACACACACACACACACACACACACACACACACACACACATTCATATGTGTGTCTGATTTTTTTTTTATTTTTTAATATCTTATCTAGATAGATAGATAAACACTGTATGAACAAAGTTCCTAAAGCATAAATGACATAAAAAATAAAGCATAAAAGACATTTTTTTTTAAATAATGAAAGCATGTCACTTTCAGGTATTAGTAATGTCTGGCTTGTCAGCAACAGCATAAATATAAAATATTGATGACATGTTCAATTCATCTTCCTGTTTGGTGGAAAACTGAATCCACCCTGCTGATTTTTTTGGGAGGTGGCATCTGCCCCCATTCTTGGAAGACTTGCCACTCTGCATATCAAAGGACGTGCACACACACACACACACACACACACACACACACACACACACACACACAGAGGCTCAGCCCACCCCATTGGACAGGCGTATTTTTGAAGTGTTTTCAGCATACGTGTGATTTGCTGCCAGGACCTCCTCTTTTTTGGGGAGTCTGGAATGGTTGTCATGGCAACTTGGCGAGTGTTCGAGTATCCAAGTTTTTTTTGGTGAAAAGCTATTAACATATTTGGATTTAGGGGGCTACATGTGTGTGTGTATGTGTGTGTTTGTGTACATGTCTTTGTGTGTGTGTGTGTGTGTGTGT
>JAGFZM010005641.1:0-12749 GCA_017657215.1 Limnothrissa miodon | reverse complement strand
AATAAAAAGAATTGAATAAAGAATAAAAATAAATTTTGTTTTATACTGATTACTTATAAAATATTATTAAAACCTCCTTTTTGAATATTTCTGAAAATGGATTTAGAGGCTTTTGCATCTGAACCCTTCACATATGAAACATATATACATAAATACATACATAGATACAGACAAACATATACATACAGTACAAACATACATACATACATGAACAATACAATTTGGGAGTATAAAATTCTCTGATATTTTGAAAAATGCCTTGTTCTTACTGGTGATGGTCAGCAGCATGTTAAACCCATTTAAGGCTGGCAGGATCAAGGAAATTGAAGTGGTTGGCAGACTGTAGTCAGTTTTTTCTCATGGCTTCAGAGAGTCTTCAGAGAGAATCACTAGGGATGGGGAATAATGTGTAGTCATTACCCTAATATCATTGCACACATAGATGCTTAACTGCCATTTACTTAAGTTGACCGTTGCATATTCAGGTGGCTGAAATCTACATATTACTTATGTATGTATGTATGTATGTATGTATGTACAGTCAGTATATACAGTATATTACAGTACAATTACAACTAGACTGCATTTTCTCGGCAGAAACCGCAAGGTGGACTTGCCACCCCCCAATAGCCCCCCAACCCTCCCACCAACCCCCCCAACATACGCACGCACACACACACACATACAAACACACAAGCATTTCTCCCATTCATTCCAATGGAGAACCACCCCACACACCCCCCCACCCCAGACCCCCCTCAACACCCACCCAGACCCTCACCCAACACCCACTCACCAACATCCCCCTCTCCACCCCCAAACCCCCCCTCAACATCCTTTCAAAACACCCTCTGAACACCCCCCAACCCCCCCACACAAACCTAATATGTTAACAGGGTGTGGAGCGAAGGATTGCAATGATTACTGCAATCAGCTACGGCGAGCTAAGGTGTGATGCAGCAGAACACTGGGAACATTCCCCAAATACTGCCAAACACTTACTGTTAATGAAAAGAAATTTCAGGAAAAAAAAAAAAACATTTGCAAAAAAGAAAAAACAAAAAATGGATCTACCAGAGTGCAGTGTGCAGAGGAGAGAGAGCGTGCAATGCCTTGCCCTAGCAGGCAGTCAGAAACATTTGATCACCTAGCGATAGCTACAGTAGCAGTCTCTATGGTAACAGAGGCTAAATTTATCAATGGCCAGCCATTTCCGGAGTCTGATGCAAGCCTGGTGTTTGCAAGTGTAAGAGTCTGCCGAGGGGGAGCCAGTTTGCCAATGAAAATTAGATCACATCCCGAATGTCATTCACTGTGTGACTTCATCCATAGTGTGTGTGTGTGCATCTGTGTGTCCAAATGATGTACAAGTAGGCATGGCAAATGTCTTTTCTAAGTTTGAAAGGCAAACACAAGTGCAGAAATGTTACTCTTGCAGATGGCTTCAGGCCTCTGTGTTGGTTTTGTCTGTGTAAGCAAAAACCTACAAATTTCCAGCTCATTGAAATGCGTGTAGCCCATGTAAATTTCACATATTTGCTGAGAAACGTGATCCTGCTGCGTGTCCCTCTTCCATCTTACTGCACACCTGCGTGACACCGACGATACATGACATCCCCGTGCTAGATGTGAGCGATGGGTTGTCACTCTCTTTCAAATCAAACTGTACTAAAAGAAGAAGAAAAAGGAGGGGAGGCGGAAAAAAGAACACACAAGGTAAACGCGCTATCCTCAGACAAATCGAACGCGAGCGGAATTCTCGCCATCAATCACCACGTAAACACTGCGGCATCTTCACAGCCTTCCTGACAAGCCGTTAAACAGACACAAACGCACGGCCATCACTCAAGCGGCGAGGAGATATCAGGCAGGGATGGGACACCATACAGCACACCGCACCACATCACGTCACGTTTTTCAATAACAAAGCTCGGGCTGACCTTACAAGGTCAGAATCAGCATGTCAAGGCTTGGGATGACAAGAGAGAGACTTATACAGTACACATCCAGACACATATAACTTGACTTACCTCGCCTAGTCTCTCAGCTTCGCACAAAGTGTTTTAAACTAAAAATGCTTGAGTCATGAGGATCTGCTCTAGGAGTCATAGTCAGGGGTGTCACTAGAAATTTTGCCCCCCCTCAAACATTGATTTTTATTTGTCTAATGTTCTTGAGGGGCCCCTATCAGTGCAAGGCCTTTGGAATCATCCTAACTACACACACACACACACACACACACACACACACACACACACACATTATATGTCATTAAACTCTTGGCCCTAACACCTCACTAAAGGACTATTGCTTCTGAATAAAGACTGTAGTGCAGGCACTCATACTGGTCGGAAGGGAATAAGTTCCCAATTACTGATATAGCTGCAAGAAATAGGGTTTTGCTCTGTGTGAGTAGTGTGTAAGTCGTGTGTGTGTGTCTGTGTGTGTGTGTGTGTGTGTGTAAATGAGTAAGTGTTTGAATGTACATCTAAAACTTCATCATGTAATGGATTACATTCAACTATACATAACAAGTAAAAATATACAGTATGTTTGATTTATGCTGATTATACCCTTTTATGTTTTGTCTGCATTTTTGTCTGTGTGACCTGTTTGCATTTAAAGTCTTGTAGTCTTGCAGTCTTGTAGTCTTTGCTTACTTTATGGGGATCAGAACACATCTCTACAGAGAAATATTTCAGGCATATTGTCAGAACAAAAAGAAATCTGAGATAAAAATGTCTGAGAAAACAATCGTGGCTGTTCAAGGTTGGCTCCTCGGCAGAGAGTCTAATCACGATGAAGTCATCTTCTTGAGTCAGAGGATGAAAGTGCCGCCAGTGGCACATCAATTACAACACACACACACACAGTGTCATCGTCTAAGCATCATTGACATCAACACACATGTGCATACACACACACACACACACACACACACATTACTCAGCTCACTTGACACAACCCTTGCACAAAGAGCTCAGATATCTATATCACACGCACACACACACGATGCTAATATGCAGTCTGTGTAATGCGATGGACCTCTCCTCTTTAACCCTCAGTACCAGGCAGGCTAGCTCACTCTGGGCCCGATAATGCACATGGCGCACAGTGCTTTCGCGACTTGCGCAACCTATCATTGCTATTTTGAGCAAGCGCATCATTCTTTTTTCCGGCAGAAATGTACGTTGTCAATATAGCAGATGGTTTCGCACTCTGTCGGGCGTGTCATTGAAAAGAAGTGGTGTGGTGCGGCGAATAGCGCAAATTTTGTATTTTACAAAAAGTAAACGGGAATTCGCCACTGACCAGAAAAAACCTGGTCAGGAATTATTTGCGCATTGTTCAAAGGCTAGTGCTTAGTGCTTTGGGACATGGAAGAGTGCAGGCACAAGCTGCTTCTTTCATCAATAGGAGCAAGCAGCAGCCCAGTCCTCGAAATATGAAATTCAAATGTACGTCACATGGTTATTTTATTAAAATATATAATCTTTGCAAACCTTAGTTGATTGCAGCAAGCACTGATGATTAATAACAAGTAACTGAGGGGCTATTTGACCAGTGGCGGACAGTGGGATGTAAATACACCTTTCAAGCGAGATTGTCAAGAAACAAGAAAATACATATTAGGCTATCACCAACATCATTTAAGTTAATATTTTGGTTATATATACACTGTAAATCTCCCGTGCCTTCACCCCGCGTACATTTTCTTCACATGAAAACATTTCGCCAAGTATAATCCGCCATCATAATACATGATATGCCATGGAACATGAAATGCGCCGTGCGCCAGACTTTTAAAGGGAATGAGAGTGTGAACTCTTATTGGTTTGTAACATGCTACGCCTCAAACACACCCATGACTAATTTACTCATTTAAGACAAACTATTTGAACTATGCACCAGGTGTGATGTTCACTTTTCCTACAGGCAATATAGCGTTCTGCGCTGACCCCTCCCCAAAAGACAACTGCGTTTAAGACTTCAGACTATGTGCGCGACTGAACTTGAAAATCGGGCCCTCTGTCTGACTGGGCAGTAGTCACATTAGCTTTTTTGAAAGTGCTATTTGCCTGTGATCAATTAGGCTGCCATGTTCAGAGGCTAATTAACAGACATGATTCTCTGTGAATTTATGCTCTTTGAAATGCAGCTTTCTACTCCTCCTTCGCAGCATCTGATTTGCATTCATTGATAATTGTCCCTGCAATTAACATTTTTATTGTCCGGAGATCAGTGAAGCTTCCTTTAAGGCAAAGTAAAATGTTGTTGTGATCTTAGCTGGTGTTTTCTTGTTACCTGACCTGTGGCTAATGTCTACAGAATGTACCATTTTTCACCTCATCAATATATAACTTTTTTGGAACACAAAGAGCTAGATGAGAAATAGTCCTTTAGAGATTTAGGCTACCGTGATACAGCGCTGCCTTAATTGGAAACATGAATTGCAAGCACAATCTTCTCTCACAAAACCACAAGTTAAAGTGTGTAAAGGTTCAGAGACGGATCCTCCTTGAACCACATTCATGTTACACTCACCACTAAGGACAAGCTATTTCAAGAGACTGCGACCATCATATTAGAGTCTTCAAAAAGTTTAAAACTGCACAAAATATTCTAAAGTTAAGCAGTCAAGATAAAAAAAAAAAAACATTATCTAGAGGTAGACTGTCAAACTGTATGGTTAACCACATGAAAAGGTCAATGCATGTTAACACAAAGACATTTTGAAATAATATATTTGTTTAACTTTTTTGAAAGAAAAGTCTTTTGTGCAAATACCTGCTGTCATTTGTCATGTTCTAACTGCTAACGTGTATGGCAGATGTTATCTCGAGCCTATGTGTGAAGTCACGCAAACCTCACACGAAAATAAGCAAACACGAGTGTAAACGTGAGAAAGACTAAAAAATAAATAAAAGCTCAAAGCTCCAAAGAGAAACAATGATTTACATTTTATTCTTTGGGGTTTTAGGGGTTGTCACAAAGCTTTTGATCCAAAATAAACACCCTGTCTGTTTTTTCTGTTTTTTTTTTCCTTCGCAAAACAGTGGCAGACTTTCCACCTTTTGTCTCTCCGAACGCGTTACTCACATTTTTTTAGCTCAAAGTATGGCAGATGAGTCTGCCACTGAGAGTCTGTTTTTCACTGCCATTTATCTGTCTGCTGTCCTTTCTCCCTCATTGGCTGGTGTTCGTGCTGCTCTGTCCTCTGATTGGTTCATCTCTGCGTACCCTTGCGTCCGATTGGCCTTGCGTGCCACGCTGTGAAGTTGGAGCCAGAAGCCACAGCGGGGGGTCTTGTGTGCAGAGGGAGAGTTAACACACCCATCCATCAACTCCCAGAATGCCGTTCATCTTCAAAAAGCCAAGCCGTCCCCAAGGAGACGAGGAAGAAAAGGCTACCGGCGACGATCGACGCCTCCCCGCAAGGCTCCAGATGCCTCACCAAAGAGTCTATTCAGAGTTTGCAGGGTTTACTTTCAGACTGATGAATGTTCCTCAATGCCTCCACCACCACCACCACCCCCACCACCACCTGCCGTCATCCCCCCTCTCTCAAAATAGACATTTAGCTGTAACACGCTTGAACATGAGGAATGTATCAAAGGAACGACGGCGGTCTTCTCACCTTGCCTGCTAGCAGCGACTACGGCGACAGTTTTGGAGTGGGGCGCGCGAAAGACTGAAAGACCGAGGGAGAATTTTGACAGCTTGTCTAGAGAGCGCTGCCATCTAGGCCCCTTCTTCAGTCCTCTCTCTCTCTCTCCCTCTTCTCTCTCTCTCTCTCGCTCCCTCTGGCAGGTCTGTTTTAACGAGGAGGAACAGAGGAAAAAGACGTATTTAAAGGGACTGAGAGAGTCAAACTAACACCTCGCTACAAACCTGATAACAAGGTGAACTGATGTGATAGTGTGGGTGCGTAGGTGTGTGTGTGTGTGGGCGCGTGTGTGTATTAGTGTGCATGTGGGGGCCCCGTCTGTGTGTCATATTCACTCTCCAAGTGTGTGCGTGTGTGTGTGTGTGTGTGTGTGTTAGGAGTCCTAATGATAGAGCAGCCTGGATTTGCGTTCATCTGTCGTTTTCCCCTTGTGTCTCATTGTAAGACCCTCTGTCTTGCCTGTCCCTCCCACTCTCTCTCTCTCCCTCTCTCTCCCCCTCTTTCTCTCTCTTTCTCTCCCTCTCCTGTTCCCCACACCACTCATTCTCTCCTCAGCCGTGGGCCCATAAATATTCCCAGCACTGCCGTCAGATGGCCAGACCTGCTTGTGGGCCGTTGGATGCTCTGCTCTCTGGTGGTTTAATTAGCCTCCTCCATAAAGCTTCCTTCACCATAACCTTTGCACGCCAGCGTTCCCGTACGCACATTATTGATAATTTATGCACAACAGCTAATTGATGATTGTGGAGTGTGTGTGTGTGTGTGTGTGTGTGTTCCCCATCCTTTCTGTGTGTGTGTGTTTGTATGTGTTCCCCTGCTCCTGATTCTTGAGATGCAGGCGTGCAGGAGTGTATGCAGAGGGAAACACAATAGCCTTAATGAGAGGACATCATCAGGTGGAATTAAAGTGTGCATCTCCAATGAGCCAGTGCTATCCAGGGAGGCTATTATTATTATTTCGGCCCAAACGCTATGTGTTGAGTACCTCCGGCAATAATAAAACAGCTGAGTGGCGGGTGTTTATTGTTTGTGTGTGTTTGTGTTTATGTGGGTGTTGTGGGCGAATGGAGGTATCATCGACGATGGTGACCAGGTGGTAGAAGTTCTGTTCAGAACCACAGGGTTCCTGGTTAGAACCCTGACCCTGACCTGTCAAAGTATCCTTGAGCAAGATGAGTAACCCCAAATTGCTTTTTGCACATTGGTGCTGATTAGATAGACTGGTAATGAGGGTGCAATAGCATGCTCACTAATTCCTCTCTTTCGCTGGCTCTGTTACTACTCTTTATTCTTCTCTCTCTCTCTTTCTCCTACAGTCTCTTTCTTCTCTCTCTCTTTACTTTTCTGTCTCCTCTTCAGTTTCTCTTTTTTATCTCTCTTTCACACACACTCTCACACATAAACACATTTTACTTGTAAAAGAAGTTGTGAAAGCGTTGCTCTCCACTGTGTGTGTATGTGTGTGTTTATTGTGTTTATGTGTGTGTTATGTGTTGTTATCAAGTAAGAAAAATCAAGCTAAATTCAGTTGGATATTTATATGAATTGATTGCAGACTTTTAGGAGTTATTGAATCTCTTGCTCTTGCTCTGTGTGTGTGTGTGTGTGTGTGTGTGTGCGTGTGTGTGCATACCTTTTGCTCTCACTCTTTATCCCTGTAGCCCCTGGTTTGGCCCTACTACAGTCCTCACACCTCACACACCACACACATACTCAACAGGCCTTAGGGATGTGGGGACCCTCTGCCTGATGACTGACGGGCGTGCATCTGTGTGTGCGTGTGTGTATGTGTGTGTGTGTGTGTGTGTGTGTGTGTGTGTGTATCTGTAAGTGTGTCTGTGTGAGTGTTTGTTGGAGCGTGGGGATGTAGGGACTCTCTGAGTGATGTGCTCCAGGGCCTGGCTATGTCTGTGGGAGTCGATGAGGTCCTGCCTGGCTGTGGACACAGGAGGAGCCAGGGGGGTGGGGGGCTGCAGCCGGTCGGGTGGTCAGGCTGGGACACACAGGGGTGGTGACCCCACAGGACCCTGCTGGCCCTCTGCCAGACACCTCTGAGCTTTGGGGCCCCTTGGCTGCCTGGGTAATTGGGAGCTGGAGAGACGTCTGAGGCACGGATGAGGACAAAGCTGCCCGAGCCAAGACTTGACAAGCTGAGGTCTTACACACATACATACACACAGACACACACACACACACACACACACAGGCACATATGTCTCTAAAGACTGATAAAGGTATGCAGACTCTATACAAACACATTCACACACACACACAAACACATGTGCACATAGATACACACACACATGGACACGTCTCTAAAAACTGATGAAGGTATGCAGACTCGCACAAACACACACTTTCACACACACACACACACACACACACACAAACACACTCACAAGGATGCACACATGTCTCTAAAGACTGATAAAGTTATGCAGACTCATACATAGCTCACACTCACACATACTCACACTTACACACCAACACACTTACCCACACAGACACAAAAAGACACACACTCATGTAAGCGCATACACACACACTTATGCGCACACATCTCTAAAAACTGATAAAGGTATGCAGACTCACACAAACTCAAACACACACTTACACAACGGACACACCCTTACAAACACACACACACGCACGCACATACTACACTCATACAAGGACATACACTTACACACAGTCTCTACGGACTGATAAAGGTATGCAGACTCTCACACACACACACACACACACACTTACCTTGCGCCACAATCCCAGGGCATCTAATTGATTTCCAGAGTTACTATTCCAATGCTAATTTATGTACTCCTCCGTTGTTTACTCATGCTAAATGCAGAGCACGGGCACCACTGTTGCCTGTTTTGTTGGGTAAACAAACAAATTATATTTGTAATAGTTCGCTGCCTGCGGCCCTTGGATGTGTTTATTATGAGATGGCGGTGGCGTATGGGGAAGAGAGGCATTAGCATAGCAACGTTGGTTAATACACACCAACCCATCGCCCAGTATGAGCATGCCCAGCATGGTCCCTCTCCGCTTCTCACAGACCCCCTGTACCCATGATGCATCTGGGTATACCCCAGCCCTCAGTGGGGTCATGTTTGTGTGTTTGTTGTTTTAAACAGTGGTGCCGTGCTGGTTACTTTATGTGCAATGGGAGCGATGTTTTATGCATGGCTCAATAGAAATGTTAAGTCTCTTTTCCTCACTCTCTCTATTGCTCTTCAGAATCAAATATTGCTTTTTTTCTTTGCATAAAGCAATTACACAGGATAATGTATTGACAACATCAACACATGGTGTAACATCACCAAATGTTAACAGCTTGCATAGAAAAAAAAGGTTATTAGAGGACAAAACATTCAAACAAACAAACACCAAAATAACATATTACTAAACAAGTAACCTCTGAAACTCTTCAAACTCTTAAATATATACCCTCCCCCCCCTCTCTCTCTCTCTCACACACACACACACACACATTGAAACAATCACTTTGAAATGCTCCAACCAAGTACTCAGTATGCTCCGGTTTTTCATCAAAGTCAGTTTTATTGTCAATTTCTTTACATGTACTAGCTATACAAAGGAATCGAAATTACGTTTCTCACTGCCCCTTGTGTACATTATGACAATACGGGACAGAATAAATGTGCACAGGCACAACATAAACTATGTTCTAACAGAAAATATATTTGAACCACTATTCTAACCACTAGAGATACAGTAGAGAGACAAGACAGCACAGACAAAACAAGTGCACAGGTACAACAGGAAACATGTTCTAACCACGAGAGTAACTGTAGTTCAGGGTCCAATCTCGACCAGAAGTGGCCCAGAGCCTGTTGATGATCCTGTGGTCCTCTCTCAGAAGCACCTACTGTAGTCACAAGTGGATTCCTTCTAACAGTTATTGATGTCTCAAGGAGATGTTATCTGAGCAGTCCATGATTGTGTGCTGGTGGATGGCTAATCACAGAACATTGGTCAGAGGATGCCTTTGCCTGTCAAAAGCTGGATAGTTGGAGTGACCTCTACGGAATCACTCTCAAACTCACACACAGACACACACACACACACACACACACACACACACACACACACACACACACACACACACAAACACAGACACCGAAACACACTCATGCTCTATTTCAAGAGAAATCTCTCAGTAGACAATACAGTATGTGTGTGTGTGTTTGTGTGTGTAAGAGAGAGAGAGAGAGAGAGAGAGAGTATGAGTGGAGATGAGCTGTTGCTTTAACAAGCACCACAGGGAAAGAACGACCTCAGCTGCCCGGACTGAAACACACACAGTGCGTTTACACACGCTTGCAGTTTCAGACACATGGCACCTGAAGCGTGGTCGAAGCACTAATAAAAGTAGCGCTACTATCTACCAGCTCAGGTGCCCGTCCCTCCCCAGAAACCTGCCTCATCCATCCTACAGTGACATGACACCACAGAATACACACACACACACACACACACACTTGATCTAACAACTGGACAATCTGTTTCAGAATCTTATGTTTTTTTTCCAGCAATGTTATTGTGAAACTACCATTAAAAAGTATATTGTGAAAAAAAAAAAACCTTTCTTGAGCTCTTCTTCGACATGACACCTCCATCTTTGTGTGTCCTCAGCAGATTTGCCCAAAGCTGGGGGGCATATCCTCTCTCTCTCTCTCTCTATATATATATATATATATATATATATATATATATAAATCTTTCCTCGAGCTGGCAGAAGGACTGAGTAAGAGGGGGCCTCTCCTGGCTCTGACCCACATATGCGGACCAGGCTCGCTCAGATGGCATTCACATGGCATTAAGTCTAGCAAAAAGGGCACGGGCCAACTCAGAGTGGCACGTCTGCCTGGAACAGTGTTTGGACATCACTTGAAATGGTTTGGCATGTATGTCCTTGGGGACTACCCAGCATCCTTTTCTTCATGAGGTAGCCAGAGTGTGTTTGTGCGTGTGTGTGTGTGTGTGTAGTGGCACACTGAGAACCTCTGTGTCAGACACCTTCATTAGAACCTGATGACGGTCCCCACATACCAGTACACACACACACACACACACACACACACACACTGGGTAAACTCACGGCCCTGAGAGAGTGGCCCTGAAATGGCAATCCCTCCTGTGATTTATATGAAGGTGAAGCAACTTTAACTGGTCTCACGGACCAGACTCTTAACTCATTGTAAGACCTGTATGGCTTTCTGCAATGTAGTTTACTGGCCTGTACACAGTGTGGTGATAAACATAACAAAATAAACAAAAACATAGTGACACATCTACAAAAACATATTTCTTTTTTTTTATAGAACAGAGCAAGCATCAGTGAAAGAATTCTTTTATTTCCAGCCACGTGATTTTTGCACATGACCAGCAGATTTACTGTAAGTCAATAAGCACAAAATACAGATTGTTTACCATGACCTCCTAAAAAAAAACAAAAAATAAGACAAACTGTTGATGGTGCTGATCTTCACAAGCACTGGGATCCCCATGGAGATGAGGCACTGCAGCGGCTGTTGGAAGCTGATTGGGCGACGATGCCAGATGGGGAAGCTGTTTTTGCAGGTCAGTTTGCCCCTTGGTAAAATTGGGAAAGCAGGTTGCATTGTGGGTAAAGATGTGTGAGGATGAAAGGCTTTTACCCTAAAGACACGCATACACAAAACACACACACAGCCCACCATACATAGGAATGCATATATACAAGCACCACACATACACCAACATAAAATTTTTCCAGAGGGTGAAAAAAATGATCATGTAGTGTATAAATAATGCAAGTAAAGTATCACCAAAATATATTCCTCCAATATATGTTAGCATATAATTATCTTGGCTTAGGCATGTTGGAACCATGTTATAAATTCTTTGCGTTATGTATTTTCTTTCTTTTTTTTATACTGACGATCATGTGGGGCAAAAACAGTGCTGGGGAATATTGGCTCATTTGCTGCCTATTGTATGCAAACTATGGCAAGCAGAGTGTGTCAAAAGACAGAGTCATTGCTTCGACCTTTGGGGAAATAATATGAATAAGACAAAGTACAATTCCGAGATGGCAATTACAACCTGAATCATTAATTTAAGCCACTGGAAACGGCCATGTTATTCTCCATGTGATCCAAGCTGCGTGTGAATATCTGACGAAACTGCTGTTTTTCTTCCTCAGTGTTGATTTGTGTAACCTCATTTCACATCACTTGCACTGATAGTAATGCATGTTCTATCTAGGCTTGTGTTACTGTAGCTTGTATTGCATTGTGGATGGCACATCCCCTTTACACTGGGTAATAATTAATGGCTTGGCCATTGCTATTAGAATGGGATCAAATGAGACAAATGTCTAAACAAACACTGGTGTGATCCTATTGGGTGCACACACACACACACACACACACACACACACACACACACACACATTCATATGTGTGTCTGATTTTTTTTTTATTTTTTAATATCTTATCTAGATAGATAGATAAACACTGTATGAACAAAGTTCCTAAAGCATAAATGACATAAAAAATAAAGCATAAAAGACATTTTTTTTTAAATAATGAAAGCATGTCACTTTCAGGTATTAGTAATGTCTGGCTTGTCAGCAACAGCATAAATATAAAATATTGATGACATGTTCAATTCATCTTCCTGTTTGGTGGAAAACTGAATCCACCCTGCTGATTTTTTTGGGAGGTGGCATCTGCCCCCATTCTTGGAAGACTTGCCACTCTGCATATCAAAGGACGTGCACACACACACACACACACACACACACACACACACACACACACACACAGAGGCTCAGCCCACCCCATTGGACAGGCGTATTTTTGAAGTGTTTTCAGCATACGTGTGATTTGCTGCCAGGACCTCCTCTTTTTTGGGGAGTCTGGAATGGTTGTCATGGCAACTTGGCGAGTGTTCGAGTATCCAAGTTTTTTTTGGTGAAAAGCTATTAACATATTTGGATTTAGGGGGCTACATGTGTGTGTGTATGTGTGTGTTTGTGTACATGTCTTTGTGTGTGTGTGTGTGTGTGTGT
>JAGFZM010005639.1:23381-43055 GCA_017657215.1 Limnothrissa miodon | reverse complement strand
GACAGACAGTTAGACACATGGGCAGATAGGACTAAACAGACAGACAGGCATGCACATGCACACAGACAGACCGACAGGACAGATGGAGAGTCAGAGAGCAAGACAGGCAAGTAGGTAGGAGATGGGCCTCATTATTTATAGCCTGTACAAGCTCCTAATGAGGGCATAGTGGCCACAGCAGCCATGGTGTGTGTGTGTGTGTGTGTGGTGGAGGAAGGGGTCAGGTGGACAGCACCCCTCCTTTTTTTCAGTGCTGATGCAGGAGACTGGTTGGCGTGTGTGTGTGTGTATGTGTGGGTGCATGTGTGTGAGACCCCGATGCGTAATTAACTTAGCCTAGGGGCACCGGAGCAGGAGAATGGAGTTGTGTGCCGGCGAACCCCTGGGAGAGTAACTCTGTGTGTGAGAGACACATCAGAGAAGAGGGCATCAATCCTGGGTTATGTATGCGGTGTCACACAGACCCACCCGGGCCATGTATCACTGACCTCAGGCTCCGATGACAAACGGCTCCTGTCACACCGGCAAACCGGAATGGACGCATTGTGCTCTCGAGGTAATCGGTAATGTGACATTGATTTCACACACAGACAGACACTCACACACATATTTGCCTGCGCGCTCCTAACATTTCTAAAATGTTCAGTTTTTTTTTATTTCTCAATTCTTCCAAAGTGACACGTTTCAAAGACTGAACTGAACAGGTTTTACATTGATGTCACACACATTGCTTTCTTCCCTGAAGCACTAGTAGCAAAGTTGGTTTAGCGTTCCAAACAAGATGAAAGCTCTCGATGACTTGATATGAAACGTGAAAGAAAGACTTGGATGCCATTCATGATTTATGCTCTGTGACAATAAATATATTATGATGATTCTGATCAGTGATTGATTGCTTCTCCTGGTAGCAAATGGATGCAAGCTATCATGTGAATGAAAACTAATCACGCAAGACAGGCCCGGGGACAAGGTGCATCATACAAATTTAATCTGAGGACAGAGGACAGTCGTACCTCACGTGCTTCATCTTCAGCTTACTTTGATGGTCAGACAGACATATGCCATCCCTGATACCACAGACTAATTTAAGGGAACAAATCTTTGGGTTTTGACAGATGAAAGATGAAATCCAGGTTATTATTAGTGATACAAAAGAGAACAGATGCTGCAGAACCTCTCGGATCACAGCCGGAGTCAGTTCAACATGGCATGTTCAGTCGGAGAACTGCATGAATACAGGCCCCGATTCTGATCCAGGATCAGATTGGCTCTGTCTACACATTGGCTCAGGTGTAGACAGGTTCAGGCACATTTCACTAAAACTTCTCTGAAGCACAAACATAATCCAAACAAAAAAGGTATTCAAGGTAGTGTTGCCACACATCCTTTTTTTTCAGCATTGTTCTCTGTTTTTGTCACTGTGTGTCCTGGAAAATTGATCATCCTTTCCAGGAAGTCATAGTGTCAGTTTTTCTTCCATCCCCATATGTATTAGGTTAAGGCTACTTTAAAATCAACCCTTAATTCAGCTGTAAAAAAAAAAATATCACCTAAAATGGCTTGATGAAATGAAATGTCACCTAAAATGTTGATGCTTTGAGTATAAGCAGGGTCCAAATCAGAGAAGGACTCTCCTTCCCAATACCCCCCATTCACCTCCCTGTACACAACTGGATTTTCATGTACAGTACAGTGCAGAGGTAGACTGATAAAGGGGAATAATCCCACCAAATATCATCATAGATGATAAAAAAACACTATTCCCTATTGTACATGCTGTTTGTGTGTACAGCTAAAGGTTGCTTCAGTAACTCACAATTTCTCTTGCTCAAACACACACACACACACACACACACACATTGTTTTCAGAAAACCACCTGCAGAAATACCCTTCCACCACTCCACCCTACCTCCCCTCCTCCTCCCCTTCCAACCCCAGGCTCGTCTTATTTATCGAGAGCCCTACTAAAGACACCCCAGCAGAGGGAAAGTGCTGAGAGCAGCAATTTTCTTCTCGGCCTCTCTTTGTTTGTGCGGTAATTGGCAGAGAAACCACAGGAGATAAAATCAAGTCTCTCCTCCAAGCTGGCTGCCCAACAGGAGAAAGGATGAGAGGTGAGAGAAACAACCTCCCCCGACTCCACTCTCCACTCTTTCATGGGAGGAACGGGTTGCCCGACGCAAAGTCCCTTTCAAAACAACGTAGATTTATGAAGTTTCCGGCATGTTCCGCTGGAGCATAAAGCTCCCTTCGACCTTCACTGGAGAGAAAAGCACAGCATAGAGCCTGATTGGTTTGCCAAACTCTTCCTATCATAGCTGTCACAACAGACTCGTGAGGAAGAATAATGACTACATTATGATTTGCTTATTTATATGATATGGTATATTTACAACCATAAAATCTATGAAACTACTGACAGTACAACCTGTTAGTTCCATTGCGCAATTATATTTCAAAACAATGTGTGAAGTAAAGCGTTTCACAAGGTTCAGACTTTTTCATAGTTTCTTTTATTTGTTTTTTTTTTCCCCCAACCAGTCAAGATGAATAAAGCTTTGTGGCGATCTGGGGTCTTGGCAAGATCAGCATTTTCCGCAGCCTTCTTCATTCATCTCCCGGGAGCTGTCGGAGGTGTCTGGTTGCTCGTTGTCTCCGGCATCCGTGTGGCCGATCGATGTCGCCTCGGACTCTGCAGCCGTCGAACCGCCAGAAGATGAACGAACGAACAAACAAACGAACAAGGTCTGACGCGTTCTCCCAGACACCGTCACAGACATTTTTGTTTGATGAGCCCTATTCACCGCTACTCGTCAGGACGGGAATTGGTGAATGGAGGGAGGTTTTTCTGAGGGTGCGGCGGATCAATACAGATCTATCCTCACTGCCGGGCCCCACAGAGCTCTCGTTGAGCTGTGTAATTTGACAGGTGCAGGATGTGCCCCAAAGCAAATAAGACCCCGTGATTGTGCCCTCCAAGGTAGAGAGTCCTCCAGACCCTCGCCTGACTTACACAAACCGACGGCTCTGATTGTCACATTCAGAAGAAATGGTCAATTATGCATCTCAGGGAAGATTGACCTGGATCGATAGGCATATAAAAAAGAATGCTTTCAAGAGGCAGAGAGTGAACACAAATACACATCTGTACAGCTCGCAAGAGTCAACACAGAGAAACAATTTCCAAACAAAACAAAGACACAGGACTATTTTACGTTTGGCATCAGCAATTTGACTTCTAATGCAGCTCACAAAGCAGATTTGTGCTAGTTGGGTATTTGAGTGCTCAGGGCATTGGATTGACACTAGGATTTATTCCCCATCTCTCCCCATACTGTTTCGAAGGCGTGATTCTACTGTGTGTCTGCTTGAATGTTCCAATTCTGTGTTGGTGTTTACATGTAGATTTGTAAGAAGTGTAAGAAGTTAGATATCTTGTGTGTTTGTGTGTGTGTGTGTGTGTGTGTGTGTGCTTGTATGTGTTTATCTGAGTTTGTAAAAGACAAGGCAATGTTCAAGATTCAAGTAAGGAAACAAACACCTTTCACAAGCATCTCTCTCTCTCTTTCTTTCCCTCTCTCTCCCCCTCTTTCTGTCTCTGCAGTAAGAGACGACTCTGTCGGAGTCAGGCCTCTCCTCTCAGATGCCCCGTCTACTTCACGCCATCGCTCCCCGCGCTGAATGACAACGACTGCGAGTCGGGATGCTTATGGATGATAAACGGCCGGCGACGAGAGATTACTCATCCCTTGTTAGCGTCCTGCTGACACTTGTGTCCACTCATTAGCGCTGGGCGCAGCCATGCTAACTGCTAGCCAGGGACACTATTTCACCGGGGTTGCACCACGAGCACCAGCTGACAGTTATTCATCCGCGGTCGCAAATGATAATAACGTCTGACGGCCATCCGAGCGCGAGCGTCGCAGGAGACGGCACGTCCTTAAGAGATCCATCATCTTCATTATCAACAAAGGCATCAGAGGCCCGATGAATGCATTGTGCTGGCATTCACACACATGCGCATGCACGCACACACACACACGTGCACACACACACACACACACACACACACACAAACACATGTTATCAATGCAGGTCTGAACAATCATTCTCTCCCACTGACAAAGAAGTGTCCTTTAACCATTCCTGCTCTGGCTAGAAACCTAAGCTATCAAAGGACATAAACATGCTGCCTATTTTTACAAAGAGCCTTTGGAGGCCTATTGATAAGATCGCGAGTCATACTGTCCCTGCCCTGTCCCTGCTCCTCAGCTCAAGCCTCTTTGTTCATTATAGTACAAGCCATTTCCATTGAGTTTAGTTGCACTTCAATTGTATTTCAGTTCAGTTCAAAGTTCAGAGGAAGTGGAAGGAAGAGATTCATTCAACCTCTGTCCCGAGCTACAGTATTCTATTAAAAAAATGACTCAATGCCCCAAACACACAAACACACACACATACTGGGCTCCCTTCAGGAAGACAGCTTGAGACATGTGAAATAAATTAGACATGGCAAGGGCTCTGGTGTCCCTTTGGTGGGTCACACAAACACACGCACAGACTTCCGGCTAAAGTGGCAGTGATTTGGTTATAGTAGCACTGAGCCAAAAGGTCCCGTCCTAGACAGAGCTCAGTCAGTCCAGCTGATGACATGACTCTCGAAGAGGAAGTTTCCTGGTGATGGAGCTTGTGGTGGTGTAGTTCATGACGTGCTGAATACTCCCCGTCGGATGAGGCAGGACAAGAGCACTGTCACTCTGGGCACCAGTGACCTTGAGAGTCCCTCTCAGCTAATCCACTCTTCAGCTAGCCCACTCACTCACACACACACACACACACACACACACTTGTCCCTGCTGTGAAGCTATGATCTCACACTTCTCTTTGTGTAATAGACCTGCCTCACTCTCCATCTCCCGTCTCCCGTCTCCTCCTTCATCTGCCATCCGTCGCACGAGAGAGAGAGAGAGAAAGAGTGAGAGAGTGAAAGAAAGAGAGAGAAAGAGAGAGAGAGAGGAGCGTGGCGACCAAAGGCGCATGATTAACAGATTAAGAGCCTGACTCTCCACGGAGCAGATTTACGAACCACACACAGAGCCTCGTGATTACGGCTGATATACATTTCACCGGTGACCGTGGGGCGGGGAGCGACACAGCTCGTCGCCGAGCAATGCGGTGCACTGAGGCGTGGCGTCGCCGCGGCGATTGGAGAAATGGGAAGCGTATTCTCGTGGCCCACACCCACCCCACCCCACCTCACCTGCCTCACGCAGATCCACTAATTCTGTCGTTTGATGTAATTATGGCGTCCAAGGGGCCGGTTGCGGGCTGCCCGGCGAGATTTATTCCCCGCGACGGCAGCCCCTGACAGGGAGGATTCCGGTGGCTTCCACTGAGAGGAGAATCTGTCATTGAGATCATGCAAATGCATTCAGCCCAGATCCTATATCTTTGTAATTACTGCCGCTGTCCTGGGGGCCGAAGCCATGATTCACTCCAGGCACTTAAAGGCAGAGAAATAGAGAAAGAGAAAGAGGGTGTGTGTCCTTCCCTCTCTCATTCTTCCTCTTATTCATTTCTTTTTCCTCCTCTCTCTCTCTTACTTTCTCCTTCCCCCTGTGGAGACTACAGAAGGTGACTAAATCATATGCATTGTTTCTCTCTCTCCTTCTTTCTCTCTCTCTCTTTCTCTCTTTCCCTGTGTTTAATTCTCAGACAGAAGGTGACTAAATCATATGCATTGTTTTCTCTCTCTCTCTCTCTCTTCCTGTGTTTAATTCTCTTCCTCCCAGGGCGTTTATGTTTTTTTTTGTTTTTTTTGTTGCCCTAATAACTTAATAACCAGGACTTAATTATTCAGCAGCAGATACACATCTTGACTTGATTTCCTCTCATTAATAAAGTGCCCCTGTGCTGAAGGTGGAGGCCCATATTTCTTCCTTTCACACACAGTCGGGGGGTGATAATGGCGCTCAGATGGTTGCCGGGGGAACGGAGGACATTTGTCTTGGCGACGCTTAGCGACGCGCTGTCCGGCACTCGCGATGATTAGCTGGTTTTTAAGAGGGTGCCACGGCAACAGCAGTGGTCGTATCCTGGACGATAGATTACACCGACCATCACAGCAGCGACTGTTATTCAGTCATACCCGCCAGAGTGTATTTCAGGAGGGGGAATATACATAGGCATGAACACAAACGTAGGACATGCAGAGAGCCTAGTTATGAACTTGCAGTAATTTAACTTAATTTATGTCAATATATGTCAATCAACTGCTGAACACCCTCAAATGAGGTAAGCTGTATAGTCACTCAGCCATACACTGATCCCATAAAACATCAGTCCAGTAGATAAAAAATCTCTGCTCATAAGAGAGCATTTATTTTAGTAATAGTCATTTACCTCATCTGAAAACAGTCATCTAGCTGCAATACAGTTTTCCCCTATAAAATAAAATTGCAAAGTCAGTTTCCTATGGATCAAGCCTAGCCTCCGAGCACAAGGCTTATAGTCTAAGGCTAAAATAAGTAATGAGTTTAAAGCTCCCTGGTAATCGTAACAAACTATCTAGAGCTTGAGTACGTTCAAGGAAAGTGAGCATTGAAGGGATTAGTAAACCTCACAAGCAGTTAAGTCATCCCTGCTCACTCAGATCCTAATCTGATCATCACAGCTGGACATTTCATTTCCTTCGGAGCAAAGTTCCGGCGGAATAGCACTTGGGACCATGGAACCTGAAAGTGTTCAGATGCTTGTGTTCTCTGTGAGTGAAGAGACAAGTCCCTCAGGCCACTGCAAGACTAGTCAGTTGGGAGCCTCACTGTTGCTGTCATGAGAAGCACTTCTATTTAACGTACTTCTGAGAGCCTGTAATAATGTGCATCAGATTACTTCAGTTAATAATGCGTTTCAGTGATTTATTGCTTTTAATGCTTTTTCTTTAATTACTCTTGTGGATGTTTTACACGTTTCCACAGTCAGTAGAGGAAGGCTGAAGCACTAAAAAAATCAGTAACTCATGTGTAAATACATCAGTTAACTCTGGAGAGGAATTACATTGGATATTTTTGAGTCCCATATTAAGATAATTAATAATTAAATTTTATGATGACACAGAATCACACATATTTGAGAAACACAAAAGCTACTGTAGGCTTATTAACCACATCAGCACTGGTTTCGCAGTTGACTTTGCTGGTGGTAAACCAGTATGATCTCGCTAGGATAAAGCTACCTGTGTTTTAACGCATTTAGCTTAAAGGGGTTGCCGCCCAACTTGCTAATGCACGTTTCAGTTATGCGAATAAGGTCTTTGTTAGAAACACCTGCAAAGTCGCATCAGTCCCCTGTTGAGAATCTAAATGTGATTTGCTTGAGAGTGGTGGATTAACTCTAAACTGAGTAAGGCATAATGCGATTAAAGTAGAAAAGGTGAAGTTGTGTACTTGTACTTGTGCAATTACCGTGTTTTTGTCCATAGAGTATAAACCTGTAGCTGTTTGAGACACACCATTTAAATATGCAAAATAATGCAAAATATGAAATTCAGATAAAGTTTAATGAAAACCCAGTATGAAATTCATCTATATCCTTGAATCTGTTCTCCTTTAAATAAATTGCATTTGTTAGCATTTACAGTATGCCATACTGACAGATATTACAACTGAGTCATGTTCACCACATTTGCAGGGCCTGTTTTTGTTTGTTTTGTTTGCGTGCGAGCAGCCCGCGCGATTGCACACAGACGCCCTGTGATATCCCGACGAGGCGAAATAGCTGAGTCATTTAAAATCACTCAGCATTTTGGCTTTCATTTCCTGTGCAACAGCAAGCTGCAACCATCTCATCTGCGAAACACTTATCTGGAACACAGCCACAAATCACTCCTTAATTGTCTTGCCGAGAATTTATTTCGTTTTCAGTAATTAAGGCCCGATAGGATCAAGATCAGTCGTTCTCTCTGGATGGCTTGCGAGAGCTCATCTCCAATAGATCCCACCATTCCACGCACTCTCACTGCTCCGTGCAATAAAAAAACATCACACTGCCCGTGTGTGATTTTTCCTTCCATAAACTCATAAATAGAGCTTAGTTAATTTCCTGTGGTATCACTAGCAGTTGGGCTAGCGTTATGAAAGAAAAGTGCCATGCGAGAATGTGGTTAAAGGCGAGAGTTAATGACCCCATCTACATATTCATAACAGCCAGGCCGGGGCTAAAATATGGAAATGGCTGATATTACGGTAACAAATAGCGTCATTATTCCTCCGCCACTTAACCTTGTGTATCACGCACTTCATATATGCAAAACACATCCACCTATCAGTGTCTGTGAGAGCTGCCGTGGCCTGGGCTGTAGTGATCCGGTGGCACACGCGACTGCAATCATACACCTAATAGTGCTCATTATTCAAGACCACAACAGCAGAGGTCATTGCATATGTGAGTGTGTGTGTGTGTGTGTGTGTGTGTGTGTGTGTGTGTGTGAATTAGTGTGTGTGTGTGAGTCTTATGTTGTTTTTTTAAAGAACTTGTTTTTTATTAGAAGGTCCAAAAGAACTGTCGCTGGATAGATCCGTGGCATGTGAGGGGTGATGCCTTTGAACTGTCCTCCTGGCTGGAGCAACGGGTGGACGGGTTGGCATCCATGTTGTTCTCACTGCATGCATGCAGGCAAAAAAAAGAAAAATCCCTCTCCCTGATCAGTCTGTCACCAAAACAGCACTACTAATGCAGCAGCAATTCAGCAGGCAAGTGTGTGTGTGTGTGTGTTTGTTTGTGAATGCAAGAAATTCTGTTATTACACTTAAACTGACAAATGTGCATTATGCGTATGTGTGTGTGTGTGTGTGTGTGTGTGTGTATGAGTATGAGTGTATATTTACAGAGTTCGAGCCGCGTGACATTCGCCGTGTCCTTCCTAAACGCCTGTCTCGATAAAGGTTAATATAATGTATACAATGTGTCGCGCGTGTCAAAACACCTGGTTCACGGAGCTGGAGTGGTCGGACAAACTGGCACATCAAAGCCGGCGCGTCGTATGAAAGGTGACCTGCCGGTTTAAGATGAAGGAAGACTTACCAGCTCAGCATTACTGCCTGCCTCACATCATTCCAACGCGTTCAGAACACCCACATCCCAGAACAGCTCTATTAACCTACAGCCAAATTAGCATAGACACATTTTTCCTGGTGTATCGCACTCTGCCAAAACAGTGTGGCCCCCAAGCAGAGTTGAACTCCTGCTATTTGTCCAAAACCTCGGCTCTCATTAACATATATATTAAGTAGCTGCTGCATTGCTGTGTCTTTCCTCGAGACTAGAGGTGCAACACTGGGTCATGATTGAATATGTGTGCGTGGGCATGTCTCCTGGGTGTGTGCGTGTGTGTTTATGTGTGTGTGTGTGTGTAGTTTTGACTGCTAGAGATCACAAGAACTCCCCACCTCCTTCCCAACA
The DNA here is from genome assembly GCA_017657215.1 of Limnothrissa miodon. Lineage (NCBI taxonomy): Eukaryota > Metazoa > Chordata > Actinopteri > Clupeiformes > Clupeidae > Limnothrissa > Limnothrissa miodon. The sequence continues at coordinate 33,595 of JAGFZM010005639.1, read as the reverse complement.
CAAACACACACACACACACACACACACACACACACTATCCCCCTAAACTTTGAAGGACAAAGTTGGGGGTCAGGGCAGACTATTTTGATCATCTCGGTTCCTAACCACCCCGTCACTCCACGGCCCTGTGAGATGGACAGCTTCCTTCGAGCGGAGTTATTGCGTGCTCCTGAAATATGTGTCATGTCACATGGCAAAAACCTCACTCACTCACTCACTCAGTCACGCAGCCAGCCAGCCAGCCAGTCAGTGAATGTGTCCGCTCTGAGGGGACTCTCTTGACCCCGAGGTAATGGTGGCTTCGACTGACTCAGTGCACCTGCACTAGCCAGCAATAGGACCATTAGTGCACAACACTGTACACTGATAAATGAATAATCTGGAAAAGAGATGGGTTGTAGGACTGATTCTGTGTGTGTGTGTGTGTGTGTGTGTGTTTGGGAGTAGAAGGTATGCGCTGGCTGCACTTGTGTATGTGTGTGTTCCTCTGCCAGTGTATGTGCATCCAGGTGGGTGTATGTGTAAGTGTGTGTGTGTGTGTGTGCGTGCCTGTGTGCCATGTATCTGTCTGTCTCCTCTCTAGGTTAAGGACCTGGCTGAGAGCACATACACTCACACACACGCACACTTGCACGCACACATTTGCCATGTGATTGAACATTTCTGTTGGCTTACGCTCAGATTGCACTGCCCGACTTTTGACCCTACCGGCAGAGGCATCCATCTGACGTGGAGATGAGGAGGAGAGAGCAGACGGCTGTCCAACACACACACACACACACACACAGATTCCTGCAGGGCGTAGCTCGCCCAAGCCACGTCTCTCTTCGGGATGAAGGTCAAACTGAAGACATTACATGAATGCGTGCCCAGTTCACAGCTCCTGCACCATTTTATATCAGAATCATGATAGTCTGTCACAGAGAAGAGAATATTTCTTATATTTTGAAGATATATAAAAAAATCACATTCATCCATCTGCATGTGTGTGCAAGACACGGAAGTAAGAATAAGTAAACAAAAGAAAACAAAAACATTCCAATCAATTTTCTTGGTTTAATTTCTGTGAAGGGTTTTGGGTTTCATTTGTGTATAAAAATGGCCTTCATAAGAACTACTGTACCAGCTTTGCTTTGGGTATGTTCATTCATCGCATGCGAGGACAGAGTCCATATTAGAAGCTTTTACTGGGCCAGGCCAACAAAAATGAATTAGCAAGCCACTGCATGGCTTTATCAGGGTATCTACAGGAATCATAGAGATGAATTTACTACCTTTTACTACCTTTTTTACTACCACCAAAATATATTTTACTACCAACACGACGCACACGGTAAAAATGGGGGTGGGTTAAAGGAGTCATAGAATGTCAAATCACATTTACCTTGTTATTGTTGAATTTAAGTAGCTTAAGGTATCCAATGGACCATAGCAAAACTTCAACACCGTCTACCGCCTCTTTTTACATGTAAATTTCAAACTAGTTTTCACCACGCTGAAACTGGCCAATCTAGAAAGAGGTAACAAGTAATTTTGCTAAGATACACCTCTTTTATTTGCAGGGTCCAACAAAAGATAGTTTAGAAACATCTCTGGGCAATCCCCTGTTGCTTCATGAATTTGCCGGGAGGGGCGGGAAATACAAATATTTTCATTCTAAGCCTTTTAAATGAGCCTGTAAACAACACGCTAGCAGTGCTCCCGAGTTACTTTCAGATGCACTAATTTGCATACGCTATTATTGAGCATCAAATAACAGTTTCTGATGGTCAAAAAACATGTTCTTTGACTCCTTTAAAGTTTGGTGTAAAGCAACCCACAGTCCTGTATACATGGACTGTATACAGGACTACAAGCACTACAATTGGTAGGATCAAAGTTATAATTAATAATGATTTTTTTTCACCAAAGTAAATTGTGTTCTAACAAATAATAGCCTAATTTCTAACTGTGAGAAATCGGGTGCGAGACCGTGAGAAATTGAAATGAGTGAGTTTCACGGCCAATGCATGAGGGTTGATTGTAGCCTACTCCAACACTATATTTCATTATTTGTGATGGGGAATTACGGTACCATAGAATAGCCTAATCACTTAGCTACACCAGAGCCCACAGATTTTAACCTAGGAGTCGCTCTTTTGTTTATTTAAGCAACGTGTGTAGGCATTAAGTACCGTTTTTAGACCATTTGAGATTCTACTAGCAAATGAGACACTTCATGACAATCCACTGATTGATTTCAAATTCATGCCCTCATCATAGGACGGAAAACTTTAATCCATGCTAGTCTGGAAACATGTTCGCGAATAATACTGCTTCTGAATACTGAATTGTTCAGAGTACAATTCAAAAGTAATTTAAAGTTTCCTTTTGTTTTGTTTCTCAAACATGATAGAAAAGCTTGCTTTCTGGCAGCGTGCTATCATTTCAATACTCGTTCATCACAGTACGTTCATAAGACTAGGTACTACAGAAGATGGGAAAATCTAAAATAAGAAAGTAAGAAAGCAAACTTGGCTGAATATCAACATTATTTCAAGGATGAGGCATAAACAGGGTCCCTGCGGGGTAGTAAAAGGTAGTAAAAAATAAAACTCAAAATAAGGCCCTTGAAAGGTAGTAAAATATAGTAAATGTAATTTGACTTGGTAGTAAAAAAAATGTCAACACCTCAATATGAGTGATGCAATATTTGCTAAACACTAAATAAATAAATAAAAATAAAGTAGTCTACATGATGCTTACAGGACCTTAAAATAGTAGCATGGGAGAATTCAATGGTTGCGATAGCGACGACAACGCCTTTCGCACATTTACCAAAGATTAGAGCGAAGCAACACTTGTTAGTAGTCGAGATGGGGAGATGGGGAATTCTCGCAAATGTGGAATGACAAACCGGTTTTTAAAGAATGGCTAAAACCTGTGATGGGAAACAACCAAGAAGGATTTTACCATTACAGCTAAGCACCATTCATTCACTTCGAACAAGGGTATTGAATTACATATGACGTGTATATATAGGCATTTTCTGTTCCTGTCTTTAATGGGATCCTCCTGCTCGTCCTCTCCTAAAATGAGGGAGACAGCTGGGGAGGAGGCCAGCTGCTGGCCCCTAGCACATGTGAGTCTTACTGCCAGGCATAATAATAAGGGCAAACCCTGATTGCCCTGCACAGAGATGCTAAGGTCAGCCAGCCAATGATTCAATCCAGCCTCTTCATTTTCTCCAACACAGCACCACAGCATCAGGAGACACACCCCATACCCTCTAATGGCAAACACATACAAACATACACACACACACACACACACACACACACACACACACACACACACACAACAAAGGTTAAAAACAGACACACACTGTACAAACCTAAAAACATACATAAAATTTCCTTATCTTTCTCTCTCACTCTCATACACACACACACACACAGAGAGAGAGAGAGAAGTTAAAAAAATATACATGCACATATACAGAAACTCAACAACATAACTTCGCCTTTTCTCACTTTCTATCTCTCTTTCCTCACACACACACACACACCGTCCTCATCAGCTGCCAGGCGTGAGAGCCCCTGCTAAGGGCCCGGTCAGTGGAGTGTGGTTGTCTCTGCGAGGGGTTCAGCCCTGAGGTATCAGATGGATGCATGTTTAACAAGAGCACATCTGTGTATGGCCCGCATCCCTCATTTATTTACACACCCGTCCCGGTCGTGTGCATGCGTGCCAGGTGATTGATGAGCTCTCGTCCACTCCCAGCGAGAGGTAGCACGAGGGAAGTAATCAATTCATATGTGGAGCACGAGAGTGAGCGTGTAAATGTAAAATATTTAAAGATTCAGAAATTTGATAGTCGGAATGAAACTGCTACTGCTGGAGATGCACATTAACATTTAACATTGGATGAAAGTCTATTCTCAAAACATGACAATAAGTATTTTTTGTGGGTATGTATATGCCACACATGTTAGAATCCACATTATTACTTTCATTTATGTAATTGCTATGGTAAATAAAAACACAATACATATTTTTTTATCATAACAAATAAGCATGACTGCAGGACATGTGGTTCCTGTACTGCCCTCAACAGTAAGATACTGAAAATGGATAAAAATAAATAAAAAATAAAACGAAACACACTTTAATTACACTGCGATTACACAGAGTAATGTATGTGTTTGCTGTGACGCATTAAACACACGTCTGTTGTTTTTCTCTTGTCAAACTGTGGTTGAGGTTCTTTCAAGGATTCAAAGATATCTCCAGGCAGAGTCAGTGATCAGTCAGATATCCTAGAGAGCTTTATTTATGGTATACATTGAGAATAAAGTCTCACACCATGTCACTAACAGGATAAATCGAAGTGTCAATGTACCCCCCACTAAATTATGACGGAGGTGCCAATCCTTCTGATGATACAACAGTCTTCCTTCAAGGCCTGCACTACCTCAATAAACACAGCATGAAACAGCAAAAGAAACAGCATCCCAAAATACCTCTAAAGGCATGCATCAGATGTCAGTCGCAAACCCATTTACTGTCTGCAGTGTTCTTATCTGAATAACTTCCAGACAAACAGAACCAAAGCAAATGCATACAGAATACTGTAGGGTGATAAGAGTCCTTACACTTCTCACCACTTACAGTGTGGTTCAAAAATGCTCAAATTTCCTCTCACATTTCTGAGAAAGCCTTTAGATTGGCACGCAAGACCCTGGTAGTTGACACACACACACACGCATACACCCTGGTGTCGTGTCTGAAACATACATAAACACACACACACACATACACACACTTGACCATTGCCTCCCTGGTGGCTTTGATGAAGTGCTTTAATAAAACACTGCGTGTGATCCAACAGTGCGTGCTGCTCCATGCTAAACCCTTGGGGGGCTGCTCCTTTAAAATGCAGCGTGAATGTGGCGAGAATGTTTGTGTGTGTGAGTCCCTGTGTGTGTGTGTGTGTGTGTGCATGTGTTTGAGTATATGTTGTAGTCCTAGTAGTAGTTTCTGTGGTTTGTTTGTGTGTGTGTGTGTAAAGGTGACGAGGACTTGAAATTGCTTATGTTCATTCCACTTAGCGAGCGACATCAGGGAAGTGTGGAGCGGTAAAGTGGACGTCCAGGTGGTGAAATGGTAAAGGCTACCTGAGGATATCGCCCGGCCTTTGATTTATCTCTCTTTGTGAATTCCAGCGCTGTCGGGCTTGTTGGTATGTCTCTGTTTGGCTTAATTTGTAAGCATTGAGCATCTCCCTGATAGTCCATTCTTTACGCCTTGAGGCAGACGCCAGCATCGGCTGTGTTGTTCTTTTTGTTTTGCAGCGGTAGCAGGCACTTTGGTGATCTTTCTCCTACTTTAACCTTCTTTCTTTCTTCTTTTCCTGACATACTGGCTGGGATATATCTAACTTTCCTCTCCAACTCATATGTTTGATCACTTCTAATCAATATTTATTTGGCTAACTCTTGTTAGTGTTACCGCCTCCCTCTTTAAGTTGCGGCCATGAGTCAGGTCCTAACAACCTAAACTACTGTATGAAAGGGCATTAAGGTAATCAGTGCAGCAGGCGTTTGCCTTACAAACATAGAACATTGCTTTTTTCATATTCCTGTTGACACAATGTAGCCATACTATCATACAGTACACAAGGCTCAACATGTTAGGAAGAAAATGTTGTAAATACAGCAGGAAAATGTTATAAAATACAGCAACTGTTTTTGCACCAATTTTGCACTGGCAGACTTTTCCAAACCAATCATCCTATTACCTGCTCTTTTTACTCACTGCTTTTCATCTCTCTCACCCTAATGAATGATGACCAGAGCTGTGTACATGACGCACACAACCCAGAGGTCAGAGGAGCAGAATCTGTCTGCAGGTCACATTGAATGAACAGATTAATATTCTGAAATGATCATACATTTTGGGATTTTTTTTATTTTTATTATTAAAACCCAAATAATCACACAAATAGCATAAATACAGTGTTACTGCTTGCCACTTGTGATTTGTATGCCTGTTTACATCTATGTGTGTGTGTGTGTGTGTGTGTGTGTGTGTGTATGTGAGTGTGAAGACATGCATACATCTTTGTTCAATTTCCTTCGAAACACGTGCATTGAGCATCTCCTTAAATCATACAAGCGGACAGACTCTCGGCCTCATTTGGTTCCTCCCAATCCTCCCCAGGATACCCCCTACCAAAGGTCAAAGTTCGGTGGGCGTGGCCAGGCATAGGAAGGCAGAAAATGAAAATACAGTTCTTTCCGAAATGAATCCTGCCCTCGCCTCACCTCGGCTTCTCCCAGTCGACACGCTCTCACAGATGAACCTACGGTAGGGTGGTGTGGTGGTGGGGTTGGGGGCCATGGGCTCATCCTTATCCAGGCTCCGACAGTGGGGCTAATATATATTTATGAGGGCAGTTTGGAGCGCTTCCAAGCCTGGCATGAGCAGAGAGACAGGAGCTGGCTAAGGAGAGCGGGCTGGCGGGCAGGCTGAGGGGAGGGACGGGCCACTTTCCGGGGGATTGGGCGACGCCTTCGCTGGGATTGAGAGCCCGCCGGGTCACTGCGAATCTTTCCGCCATCATCGCACGGCGCCGCCACTCACTCAGCCAGCTCACCGTCCCGTAGGCAGCAATCACAATGGAAATGAAGCCGTGCCTGACTCAAACCACGCAATGGCAGCCAGGGCTCCTTCTTAAGTGCAAACATAGCTACAGGCAGAAATGGTGTGTGGGTGTGTGCATGTGCTTGTGCGTGGTAGTTTTCTGGTCCATGTTTTACCTATTTATGTTTGAGTTTCAGCCCTTTTTAGAATAATAAGATGGCCAAAGGCATCTTATTGTGTATGTGTGTGTGTGTGTTTGTGTGTGTGGTCAGATATGCTTGTTGGTATTTTGCCTGAGGGCCCTTCTAGGATATGAAAATGGCTAAACACAGATGTCTGTAAATGAAGCAAGAATGCCTTTGGCTTTGCTCTCGTCTCATCTGCCGTGTGTGTGTAAATGAGGCACAGATGCCAGTGGCATTGTTCAGCTCCTCCTCCTCCATCTAGGCCTTATTATTTACCTTACACCTTAGCTGGCATTCACACATCCAGAATTGGCCCTCTCCTGAAGCGGAATGTGTAATTACATGTTTATAATGGCCATTATGCTCATGTTAAATGTTAATTATGCCACTGTAAATGTGGTACCAGTACTATGTAATGTGTAGTTACATAGTAATTACCACAGTTTGACTTGGTCAGATGTTGTTATTCTGTGCTCCTATTTACATGAATTAAATTGCTAGATATATAAATGCATACATGCTCACTTGATAGATGTCATGCTCAAGGGCACCTCAGCCATGGTCTGTTGGTCTGACAACCTTTGGGTTTCAAGTCCAAAGCCCTAACTAGTAATCCAATGGTTACCCCGATGACAAGTGTGGTCTTCAGTTCAGTTGCACCCACATTCCAGGGATACAGTATCCCTGGAATCTCCAGGCTAGAACTGACTAAACTTTTTGGAAGAAAAGTAAAACATCTTCAAGCTCCAAAAAGGAAGCCCAGTTGTCTATAACTGAACACATTCACTAGCATGAACTGGATCTATGGGAATTATAACCGACATCTAGTCTGGCCTGTTCCCCTTGTGACACTTACGACTGATAATGACACTTTATTCATCTGTGTGGGTGCCACCTAAGCCAGTTTGGAGAGGAGACCACATGTGCTGGATGTGTTACACATGAGAGAGCCGTGCAGATGATAAGAAGCTAATTATGCTGCTGACTAGACTGGATTAACCTTGTACCTTTTATAAACTAGGGAGAAGGCACTTACAGTAGAGGTGCTGTGCACTACTAGCCCTTTTGAACAAAAGATAGAGAAGAGTTTGGACTACTGAAGAGCATAGACCACTTGAGAGGATAGGCTAGTGAATAGGCTAGTAAATAGGATATGCTAGTGAAGAGGACAGGCTAGAGAATAGGCTAGTAAATAGGATATGCTAGTGAAGAGGATAGGCTAGTGAATAGAATAGGCTAAGAGCATAGGGTAGTGAAGAGAACAGGCTTGTGAAGACAATAGGCTAGTAAATAGAACAAGCTGGTAAATAGAATACTGTAGTCTAGTGAAGAAGATATAAGCTTGTGAAGAGGATAGTGAAGAGGCTAGTGAATAGAATAGGGAGGACAGGCTAATGAAGAGGATAGGCTACTGAACTCTTCACTAGCATATTTCTTCAATAGCCTATCCCTTCATTAGCCTGCCCACTTACATTCGTTTATTACTTACATCTATTACTTCAGGGCCTCTCTCGCCTACGGCATCTTGGCATTAAGGTTAGTGAAGGGGATAGGCTAGTGAAGAGGATAGTAGGAGGCTTGTGTAAATTACTGTCCTTCATCAACAAGAATTTACCATTTGGAAGCCTCTCAAGTACTTTCACCACAGCATCCCCACTCTTATATCTCCCAGTTGTGTTTAATGTTGACTCTGCATTAGGTGCACTTCTCTAGACATCAGTGTGTGTGTGTGTGTCTGTGTGTGAGTCTGTGTGTGAGTGAGTGAGTGTGTGTGTGCAGCCCACAGATGAGCAGAGCTTCTGGGAGCTCCCTAACGACAGCTAGCCTTTCCCAAACTCCCGAGAGGGCAGTCAGCAGGTCTTTCCTCTTTTCCTTTCGCTCTCTCTCTCTGTCTGTCCTTTCCTCTTTCTCATTCTCTCTTTCGCTCTGTCATCCTGTGGGAGAATAATAGCAGAGATACATCTCTTTTTTTCTCATCCTCTCTCTATCCCTCTCTCACTATCTCTCTCTCTCCCTCTCCACCTCTCTCCCTTCATCCCCTTCCCCCCATTCTGTGTTAGAATAATGGCACTGGTGGAAGGTGTGCTGGGCTGGGCGCTGCAGGAGAGGGCCCCCACAGAGCAGGGGGACCGGAGGAGGCCGACCCAGACGCACGCGGGAGAAAAATGGCGAAAGGACGCACCGCTATCCACAATCCGCTATCCTCCATCAGCCAGAGCGATCCATTATTCAGTCAGGGAGCGCTCTTCCCTGCGTGCTCTCTCTTCATCTCAGTCGGATCTCTCTCTTCCCTCTCTTGTTTTCTTCCTCCCCTCTCTCCTTCTTTCTTAATCTCTCTCTTTCACTCTCTCTCATTCTCTATCTAGACCTCTCTTCTGTAGACTTCAGGTATGGGAGAGCGACCACAGCTGAATTAGAGGAGCCTCTTTGTGCTGCGAGGGTCGTGTGTGTGTGTGTGTGTGTGTGAGAGAGAGAGAGAGAGAAAGAGAATAAATCTCCTGCTTGACTCAGGGCTTGCAGGCATTCAACCAGCTAAGCCCTGCTGGAATCCTCACAGCCAGCAGGAGCTACACACAGGCACCAGGTACCTGGAGAGGCCAAAAATATAAACAGCCAGACAATAACTCTACATGTGAAGCTCAGCATTTGCCATCTCCAGACCGTGAGGCACTTTTAAATGGCATATCTAATAGTAATGTGATAGATGTCGATTAGTTGGTATGAAAGTGAGAGGATTTGTTCTAATGTTGACTGAATTTAAGGACTGGCAGTTCACACTAATAGGGGCCCAACAAGAAAATCTGCTTTTGATGCCCTCCTTAGTTACTGCTAAATTCTTGTCTTTCTCACCAAACTATTTAGGTTGCATTTACATGTGTGCATTAAGCAGACCCATTTGTCCAAAGCCACTTACATTCGTCAACTATCAATTACTTCAGGGCCAGTCTCCCCTTGAGCATGTTAGGGTTAAGTGCCTTGCTCAAGGGCACAACAGTGGCCACTAGCAAGGCTCCTTGACCACTGTGGTACCACAGTCCCAATAAAGAGTGGTGACTACAGCCTAGTGGCCAGATGAGTGGGTTGTAAATTGTCACATTTTCATAAATGACATACAGTGCCAGGCCAGCTCTCTCTTTATGACATTGTATGTGTTAATGTGCGTGTCTGTTGGTATGTCCTCCAGTTGATATGACGTTTATAGATTCTGCTCCTCAGTTTTTTGTTTTTTTTAGACTGTATACACACTCACACAAACACATACACACACACAGTCACAGAATGCATAAACCCAAAACCCACATCAATACACCTGACTACACACATGCTGTCAAGAGAGTGAGTGAATGAGTGACATAAATGAGAGAGATATGTGGTGAGGTATATGTGTGTGTGTGTGTGTGTGTG
>JAGFZM010005639.1:0-16086 GCA_017657215.1 Limnothrissa miodon | reverse complement strand
ACAAACTCTTATGTATTATTAATGCAATAAAAGAACATAATGAAAAAGGATATCTAATTTTCATATGCTGCACTGGCATCATTTGTTAAATTTGTTCAGCAAAATACACGCCTGAAATGCAACATTCCAAGTGTTGACGTTGAGCAGTTTGACTGAAAGAGAACACAGAGTAGCTATGCAGGTGTCATACAGTATACAGTATGTGAGCTAATTGCAAACCTCAGCATGACCCTAGGCAGGACCCTAGCTCCCTGATCTGCGGGCCATCATCATCAGGGAAACCATGCTTTCCGACTGAAAAAAAAAACTTTATTATATCATAGGCCTATATGCTACTCTATTTATTAAAAAAATAATTTACATTAATTTAAAATGACTGCTGCAGCTCTGCTGCATTAGTAAAGTTGCTAAGTCTACATTCTGATGTTGTTTCAGTTTGGACATGTGAAACGCAGCATGGATTCTCACAATAACAGGCTACGCAGAGGTTATTAAGGAAGTGGTAGTTATAGTGTAATGAAATCTGTTGAATTGTCGTTTTTGACAGCAAATATCATATGTTTTTATTGTAAGCAACCTCATCTGGCGGGCCAGATATTATTGACGGCGGGCCAATGACGGCCGAACACTGCACTACACTATTACAGATAAACAATAAGGGAGTTTTTCCTTCCTCATGGCTGCTCTGGGCTGTGAAGAGCTGTGAGACATGACTATGGTATAATACGCAGTATAAATAAAAATGAAACTGAATTGAAAGTATTAACATGGCAGACATGCTGGCGAATGCGGCGTAATTGTAATTCTTTGCTTGTCATTTCTGCATTACAGGGAGGATGTTATACTTGCAGCAGCATATGCTTGTCAGTGTACAACCGCAAGCCGGGGTTTGATTTGATTTTGATTTGATGGTTAGCTCGGCATCCTTGCTGTTCTTGGAGCATTAATAATCATAATAACAATAATAATCACAATAACAAAGAACGCAAGCTTCCTCGCTGGCTAGCATCCTTATTAAAGTGCTCTGGGGCAACACTGTCGCAATTTGTTCCAATTATCTTCTTTGGTTCACTTTGACTATGCCATCATGGCTGCTAAAAGAGAATACCAGCAGGCTCACACGAAATCAAACCCCAGCAAAAACAAGTTTGTGTTTTAGTTTTGTGTTTTGTTTACTAATTTATATTACACAGAGATGGACACTGTGTGTGTGTGTGTGTGTGTGTTTGGTTAGACCCACAGAAAGAAGACAGGACTGTTCGAAAATCAAACCCTAGTAAAATCAAGAGAGTGTTTTATTTTGTGTGTGTGTCTGTGAATGTGTGTGTGTGTTTGACCTGGATCACAGGTCTGTCCGAAACAGGAATGTAGCTATTTACTGTCTAGCTGTCATCATTTCAAGCATCATTTGCCATGGCAGGCATCAAGGCACCTGCTTCAAGCTTGATTTCGGCTAACACAGCTAAATAGCTTAGAGCAAAACACCTTATATTTCTGTAGTTGACATCATAATTTGTCGAAGGCTGCAGAATGGATCTATGCTGGCTTCAAAACTGGGTAAAGCAGAGGTGTTTTAGAGCCCAAAACAATCCCATGTGGAGAGGCCTTTCCAAGGCCAACTCTGATGCAAACATGAACAGCCTGAGGCCTCTTATAACCTTCTAAAACTGAAGGCAATTTCTTAGGGATACAAGAAAGTACTTACGTACAGCTGAATCGGATTCAGGTTCAACTACATACATGCCCATTCAGTGTGTGTGTTTGTGTGTGTGTGTGTGTGTGTGTGTGTGTGTGTGTGTGTGTGTTTGTGTTTTTGGCACAGACTCATTTCCACTGATTGATTACACTTCATTTCTTTCTAAAAATCCATGACCAGCACATACATCTTCATGAAGGACATACATCTTCATGAAGGCGCTCACAGAAATGCAGAGTGATTTGGTGTGTGTGTGTGTGTGTGTGTGCATGTTATTCAACTGCTTCTGGAGGTGATGGATCTAGGCATACCAATTCTCTCTCTCTCTCTCTCTCTCTCTCTCTCTCTCTCTCTCTCTCACACACACACACACACACACACACACAAGCCCTCAGGACAGAATGGAGGTTGAGGGTGGAGGGAGGGTGACTCCATACAAGATGCTCTTCCTCTGTTGCTCCAGACACCTAGTATTGATTAGGCAGTGGGGTCTGAAGATCAACCCTTTACAGCAGTCCTCATGTCTGTGAAACGGCCTCTCCCTTAATGCAGGGACCATTTCCCCCTTTCCACCATCGCTACTGGCCCATGCCAGGCTGACATAACAGTACTCCAATTATGCCACCACACCCATGCTTTTGGCTGTAAAAATACTGCCCATGTAAAGCTGTGTGTGTGTGTGTGTGTGTGTGTGTGTGTGCGTGTGTGTGTGTGTATGTGTGTGAGAGAGAGAGAGTGTGTGTGTGTGCTGAGTGTGCTGATGAATATTATCATTAATATTATTGTTAGTATTAGTGTTAGTAGTAATTGTAGCCTGGTGGTAGTATTACCAGTAGTAATACTAGTAGTACATTGAACGTTTCAAGTTTTCTGTGTGAGATCCTCCTAGCTGTTGCCATTGCCATGCCTGTGTGCATAGAGGCCATTGCTCTCCAGACGAGCTCGGCTGGAGCTCCAGTTTGAAGGCTCAATTTCCAGAAATTCTCTGCCATTGCTCCTGAGGGGATGCAGTTAAGTATGGAAGAGCATTACCTGAGAGGTGCTTTAAGCAGCCTTTGAAGGTGGCAGGGGGATGACGCTCGGCTGAATACTAAAGCTAGATATGTACAAATCGCCCCACACACACTCTCGACAGTGTGTCAGGTGGGGGGGCTACCAGTGGGTGAAGGGTGACGGTGTGTGTGTGTGTGTGAAGTACGGGTAAAGATAGTTCTAAGGTTAATATGCTCTTGAATGTGAACTGTTATGTATTGTTGGTGATTAACATTAACTGTGTATGGTAATTGGGTAATTATGGTAACTATGTATAGTGAGATGTTCTCTTGATGGGTAATGTGAACTGTTATTCATGGGTAACGTGATGTGAACTGTGATGTACTGTTGTTGGGTAATGTGAATTGTGATATACTGTAGTTGGGTAATGTGAATAGTAATGTATTGTTGTTGGGTAATGTGACTAGTGCACTGATAATGTGAACTGTAATGTATTGTTGGTGGATGAAACCAGGACAGGGCAAGCAGTGCCTAATTAAATGAGAGCGCACTCTCCATCCATTTAGACTTTTTCAAGCAACCATGACAACTCTCTGATCTTAATCACAGGAAATGAATATATTTAACACAATCAATCTAATTTGGATTATGAAAAGATTTGAATGAATCATATAATGTTGAAACTTGAGAACTTGAAGGATGATCTGAAGCATAGTGTGGGGGATTTAGCAGCAGTTAAAATAACCTTGCAGTACAGTTCAATTCTTTCCTACCTAAAGAGGATGGCAAGACTAGACCAGACTATACTCCAGCCAGAGATCACTCCTTCCTCTGCACTGCAGGCACATTTCCCAAGTTTCAGTGAAAAAGATGCCATCTTCCTCCGAGCTTTACTACATCTGAAAGCTATTGTGTTTGCTAGTGCTCCTAAAAACACTCAGCATTTCATGTGGCATTTTTATTCACTGGTGTTATGACATAATGCTGCTGCAGCTGCCACCCAGCGCCTGTCCCCTGACTGCGTGATGCAAACATGAGTGTGTTTGTTTGTTGTTTTGGTGGGGAAAATGTTGATTTCATGCCTCCAGATTCTTCGGTTCAGCACAAAAATGTGCTGAGATGAGCATCCGCGCCTCCTCTTGCATGGCCCATCAGTGCCCCCTACAGGGCTTATGAGGAACTGCAGTGGCAGGGCTCAGCGTGACAAAGGGATTTCACTCTCTCCGTCACCAGCCTTCTCACAGAGCACAGTAATCTCACACTGCCATTCAACCCGTCAAGGTTTTGAGAGGGGAATGTGCTGGGAACATACTGTATAAGAAGTGAATCAAGTGTTCTGAAACATGCTAAAGAGATGTTTGTGTTCTAGAACGCCTGCCGCTGGAAATCTGACAGACAAGAAAGAGACAGAAAGAGAAACTGCCTAACACCCTAGGAGAAAAAAAAGTATTTTAAAGGTAAGAGTAACGTTTAAAAAGGTTGGAGCAGACTTTACTCAGATGTTTTTTGTTCTGTTAGAGTGCAGACCAAAATGTAATCTTACAGGCAAAAACCTATTACTGGAGAGCAATCTCCATCTCTATGCAGCCCTTGTCACACATCACCCACCCGCCCCCACCCAAAAGAAGTATGTGACAGTAAAAAAAAAACTTAAATCCTTGAGGCCGCTCTAAGCACTAATAATCACTATTCACTACATAGACACACTATGGCAGACTGAGGAAGGCAGAATGCTGAAATATGTCTGTAATACATTATGATTATTTATGTTTTTCATCTAAAGGTAATGAAAAAGCTATATGGCTCTTGTATTCTTTTCATGAATAACCACAGGGCCGCTTCCTCTATACAAATCTGCCCCCACCCTCCCACTGGGAAACATCTTCAATAAACCTCATCATATCCTTTATCTGTTCTTGCACATATGGCACTGCCCGGGATCATTTATTTCATGTGTAATCAGTGAGCTCGTTGATAGGACGGTTAGCTAAATCCTCTCTGTAAATAACGCACCAAAAAAGACACATTGCCGTACTTTATAGTGTACGATGCCCTTATAAAATCCACACCATGAAATTTCACCTTGTGTGTCAGTGAAACATAAGAAACATGTGACGGATCCGTTATGGTTTACACACGTTTTATATAGACAGATGAAAATGAACCGACTGCAGAAATATTCTCTAACAGGTTGCTAAGGGACCAATCTCCATGACGCCCTCAAGACAGGCATCCCTTTGTTGTTCTACAGTTGGGCACCGCCACGATTTTTAATAACCTGCTCCCCACATAAATTCAAATCTCCAACCTCAGCACCCCCCCCCCCCCCCCCAAGCCAGCACAGACCTCAGTCACAAAGGCCCCCTTACATTATTTAAGACAGTGTCCTCTCCACGACCCTCTCCCTGACGTGGAGGGAAAAAAAAACGGCTAAAGCGTTTAACAAGTTTCTGCTTCCTGATAATGAACCAACAGGATTAGTTCCCCTATACTTTAATCATATTTCCAAGTGGCAGCGGCACAGCTCAGAAGAAGTGGTCTCAGTCTGGTGCTTTTTGATGTCCCCCCTTATATCTGCATGGTTTGATTGACATGTCCCGCAGCTTTAATTGGGTTTTATGCCCACAATACCCACTGTTAAGGGTAACCTACAGTGCGCCAAGGCCAGAAGTCCATTGGATGTAATCTTTTAGTGTAAAGGATCATTCACAGAACCTATATAATATGCACACACAAGTTCTAGGAAACCATCTCAGTTAACACCTCAATAGGATTGTGTAATAAATGGTTTATTTTATTATTTTTTTAATAGCATGTATATCGCAGATAGATCTTCGCATCTTCTAATCCATTTATTTATCATTGCACATCCCCCATGCCACCTGCACATAGCCCCCCACCACACAGACAAGAACACATACACACACAGACACACACACGCACACACACACACACACACACTCATGATGAGCTTGAATTGTCATTGAGTGGTTATGCAGTGGAAAGATTAAAAAACACACTGAAGTGGATGTATAATGTGTCTGATGTGCTGTGCTTTGTCTGAAGGCATGACAAACTGTGGTGAACCACACAGAGATTAGTTACCCATCTGTCTCCATACAGCCCCAGCACACACACAAGGCAAGGCCAAGCAAGGCAAGTTTATTTATATAGCAATTTCATGCACAAGAAGTAGAGGCAGTTCAATGTGCTTTACAGAGATAAGGGCAAAGAGCAGCAAATAAATAAAAAATTACAAAAATAATGATTAAAGAAAAAAAGTGGTTTACAATAAAACATAAATGATAAAACTGATAAAATAAAATAATAAAATGAGGTAAGATTTAAGTTATAAAGTAATTTTGCACACCCACCCACGCACACACACACATTTATTATGATCTTGAGTTGGCATTGAGTGGTTATGCAGTAGAAAGATTGAAAGAAAAACACATTGAAGTAAATGTATAATGTGGGTGTTGTGCTGTGCTTCGTCTAAAGGTCTGACACACTGCAATGAACCAATCAGAGATAGAATAAGTTCTCAGTTAGTCTGATAAGCCAGATGTGTACTGTAGCCTGACAACGGCTGAATTATCTTAGCTCAATCTAGCGAAGGAATCAGCTGGTCTTTCAACCTGCCTCAGCACACACAATAGGATGACCAATTAGAGCAATGGTGGCAAAATAAATTTGTTGTTCTGAAAAAGGACTTCTTAAAGTTACTTCTGCTCACCTTTCTGTGAAAAGCTTAAGTCAAACTTTCAAGGTGATGCCAAAGCTAATCTAAGCGAGAGCTATTCCTTGGCTGTTTGCACAAACACAGCACCATCGTTATCACGCTGAGAGTCCACCCAATGATTATGGTCTTACCAACTTTTGGCTAGGTCTTATGTTGTCAGATGTACCCACTGAACAAAACCAATGAAATTAAATCCAAACAAAACAAATGACCAATTCTGTGTTTCTGTGATGAACCAGTAGAAGGCTGATTTGACCTGTTTGACCTGTTTTAACTAAAACAGGTCAAACAAACAAAACAAAAGCAATTATTTTAAAATTTCTATACTGATTCTAAAAATATGTCTAAGACTCTGAAACTGGTGCATATGGTCTCAACTGCATAGTGGTCTTGAAAGCAGGTGTAATTCAGATCCTAGTTTAGTTTCTGTAACATCAGGCTGTGTGAGTGAGCTCTGCAGGAAACAACATGAACCTGAAGCTTTGGTTGCCGTGGTGACGTCATTGCTAGGGTGAGATAAATGCTCTGTGCTTGGGCCAATTCTCTCGGGCATAGGCATCGCTTCTAACGGACCACATGCTAATAGCAACGGAATGCTAAATTATGATAATAAGCCCTGGCTGCATTAGAAGCAATCTAGTCATGTCTAATCAATTGTGGTTATCTCCTCACCTCATTCCCACCCATTTAGCGCCGCTGTGCACCAGAGAGGTTCTATTTTATACAAAGTTAATGTCGCCTTTAATATTATGCCATGCTGTTTGCACTAACAAGGTCTTTCGCTAACTTTTTTGGCTGTGTTTCGGGCCTTAATTGGGGACACAAAAATACACTGGGGATATCTGGGACCTTACAGATCCATTAGATAGTTGTTCACATGGTGTCTTATCTTATACGTTTATGGAGCTTTGGCATAGCACTGTGGGTGGGTGGGTGGGGGTATTCTATAATTATTTAGCTCTTTTCTTGTTATTCCCACACTTTCAGACTCCAGGGGAGGAACAGTGAGAGCCCGTGGCAAAACATTACTAAAATAACAGAATTAACGAGTTGAAGTTCTGAATGTGTTTAACGTACAGCATGCGAATGCAAGAACATTCAGTTTGGAAAGTTTAAAATGTTTAAAATCGTTTACTTTTGTAAGTGTGTTATTGTCCTGTAACATGGTCATGTTGCCTCCAAAAACTCTTTAAATGGAATATATTGACCATGGTCTTTGGTAAAGTTCCTTTATATTAACAGCAGTGTAAATGCAGTACGTTGATACAAGAGGAGGTGTTACAAGAGGAAACAGTGAATACAAGTTTCCTTGGTTCCTCTGTTCCACACGGTCCTACTGAGCCCATTGGTATCCTCAATGGCCCCCGGTGAGCTAGTTGTGATGTGTTCAGTCTGTCATGACTGCACAGCTCATGGTCCAGCAATAGGAGTGTGCTCCGGCACCAACATCCACCCCCAACCCCCTGAGATCCTCCAGGCCTAGACTATACAGGATCAGTTGACACTCGTTTACCAATTACTGCTGCATGCCAGCTTAGCCCGGCTTCAGCTCACAGGGCTGGAGACGTGCTGTAAAGCAGCCACGGTAATCCCCCACACGTCTAAAATGTACGTCCACACTCCTGTTCCTTTGAGGGAAGGGAGATTAAAAAATAATAATAATTAAAGGTGCAGTCAGTGATTTTGAATCACACTTGTTTATGTTCGTGTTTGGGGGGCAGGATGACCATTCTTTGTTTTCAAATGCAGGTGTCATTTATTTAGTTATTTAATTCGACATACATAACCTAGGCCTTAGTGTGAAATTGTAGCCTGAAATTGTTGATGAGTGTCGGTAAAAAAAAAGTGTGAATGTGATTGCTGTGGGTTATTGTTTGGCGGGCACACTTTCTCAAGTAGTTTGCTTTAATTTTGCAGAGCCTGTGCGATATAAAGAGACTTTTTTTTTTTACATTAGTTGATTTTTTTGTATTTACAAATCATGTAATATTGCTGACTGTACCTTTAAATCATACCTTAGCTCCTTATTGAGAGACCAAGTAATATTGCTGACCCTACCTTTACATCACATCTCAGGTTCTTATTGAGAAAGGCAGGTCTATGTACTTTCTTGTACCCTCATGCTCTCAAGATATGTATATACAATGCCCTTTCCTTATGCTGAACTGCACAGACAATGCAAAGAAATGTGTGCATATTACTGTTTATGGGACCCTATATATTTTTTTTTGTTTATACAGCTTTCTGAAGAACTCTCTTTAATGAGCAACAGTAACAGTGGGAATATCAATGGCTAGAAGCCCAGAAGGATAATAGCTATGTGGTCTGAACTGTTGTTGTTTACCAAATGAAGTAATGCTGTTTATCATCCTTGCACCTCTTTTCTGTGCACCTCCACAATGCCTACATCAACACATTCTTGATCTTGATCTATGCATAGGTGGAGATTTTTCTCATAACATCATTCCCAGATTTGTGTTATTCTCTTCGGCAATTCAATGTCCTTTTCAATAACTTCATATTCTCGTACCACAGTGCCTGGTGTAATGTAAGCCGTAGTAGACCTCAAAAGTGTGGCCATTTCACAAGAGGACAAAAGAAAAAAAATAACACAGAACAACAAAATGGAAAAATATATAACCCTCTGCTCCTGTGTGTGGTCAGAAGGACTGTGGTGTGTGTGTGTGTGGTTTCATGTAGTGGGTTGAGGCATTGGGGAAATCACTTCCTGCTTCTGATTTACACTTCAAAAACCCACCGGCACACAGCTATGCTGCTGCTGCTGCCACTGCTGCTGTTGTCTCTTTTGATCAGATCCACCCCAAAAGGCCTGCCAGGGAGATTTCCCCTGCATCTCCACCGGAACTCGCCACAAATGAACAGAGCAGGAATGGGGGAGGTTGGGCCGGGTTGGGTTGAGATGGGTTTGGGGTTTTGGGTTGGGTTGGTGTCGGGAAGAAGGGGTGGGGGCAGGTGAACAACCTCTGGCTTTTGTCTGATGTTTAAAAAAAAAAAAAGAAAAAAGGAAAAAAGAAAAAATAAGGAGACTGATAAAACAATAAAGGGTTATTAAATATTGATACTTGTGCTCCAAAAAAATGATGTACCTGTATGTAAGTGAAGAAATTAACTAATTAAAAATATGCAGTTTAAAAGCTAAGTGTTTAAAGTGTAAAAACTGTCCATGTCCCCAGTGTAAACTACTGCACATACTGTATATACTCTATACTCTCTATATTGTGTCTATTTCTAGGTAAAAAAAAAAAAAAAACAAGTATCAGCATCACCAGTATCTTCATGGAGATTGAAAAGTTTAGTGCACCCATCTATAGTACTGAACCTTCTCCTCACAGAGATTATAAAACCTTCACCTCACAGAGATTACATGTAGAACCTTCTCCTCACAGAGATTATAAAACCTTCTCCTCACAGAGATTACATGTAGAACCTTCTCCTCACAGAGATTATAAAACCTTCTCCTCACAGAGATTATAGAACCTTCTCCTCAGAGATTATAGAACCTTCTCCTCACATAGATTATAGATTACAGTAGAGAAACAACAGCACTCCACAGTGGTGCTGTAACTGCTAATGCCTTTTCTACATTAGTAATGGAGTTACTGTATCAGAAAGAAATGTCAAATGCACATGTGCATACGTGTGTTATTATATATAATTACTAAATGGTCAGAGTTAGACCTGCAATTGTCAAAGAATAATGCATGAATTTAATTAGTGTTACAATGTAAACATAATTAACATGTTAACGTTCCATGTTAAACACCTTCCTCGAGCAACGCCATTAAGGCTTGATGTACGCGCGCCACTCAGTCGTGTTTGGACTGTGCCTTGGCTGTGTTTGCCTCCGTGCACTAATGCTGGGGGAAAAATCTTTAATGTTTTTTCTTTACCTCTTCAGCTCCTGCCCACCGCCATTACGGCTGTCAGGAAGTTCATGGGCAAAGAAACAAACAGCATTCCCCTTATCAATGTCAGCACCCAGCGAAATAATCATGTAGATTGGGCAATTATGTGGATTCCATTATGAGTAAGCCAGCCAGTGCCTTTCCCCCTCGTCACACGTCTGTGCTAATGCATTCCAAACAGGCCTGTGGACGGCGAGCCAGACAGATCTTTAGAGGAGGCAGTGGAGTGTGACAGAGGCTAAAATATGTGCTTTCTGCCTCTTCCATCCCTTTTTCTCTCCCTCCCACTCCTCCACACAGTGTTTTTTTTGCCTCGGCTTCTGCACGCGTTTCGTCTGAAACACTTCGGCCATCAGTGTAATGTATGCAAATAGGTTCCTCTCTGGAGACTTTCCATTTTCTTTGAGAATAACATTTTTTTTTTCCTTCGGCATGAAATTATTTTTTTTGGTAGATGCGATTTTAAGCCATGATCATCTATACAGTCTAGGCCAGGCCCCTTGCTGTGTCTGCTCTCCCAGTAATCCTTTGTACTGCATATCAGGCCTACACTAACATTGCATTTGAACTATGCAATGCTGGCTGCATAGTATAGCCTTATTAAATCCCAATTATGCTTTCATCTAATATGGATCAAATTAGTCCCTGCAGTAATTGATTATACTGGAAATGACTTGACCACTATTTCAGTGTGCTTGAGTGTGATGCCTTGGCGTTAATGACTTTAACATTGCTGGTAATTGTGGTAGACCTCTAGAGTGGCGACCCTCATATAAATCTCCTAATTATCGGACACTGATGCAATCTGCGATAATCAAATTAGCGCGGTGGAAATGTCACGTACTCGCGTGCGCGCATCGGCAGAATCCCGCTCCTCTTCATCTCCCTCTTCCTCCTCTTCATCTCATCGCTCCTCCTCTTCATCTGGCTTCAGATGCACCTCCGAGGCACGAGCGGAAGCCTGACCTCAGAACAGGCTGGCGTTTATGTCACTGGCCACCGAGATATAAGCTTCAGGCTTTTAAAAAGGTCACCAGGCAGCCTGAAGTTTTCGCGGCATTTGTTCGCGCAGACATTTTCAGACAGCGTATGAAATCAGGTCAAGGTTTGGCCGAGCACTGGTGGGAGATCTGCTGCTGTTTTAGCGTTGCCTTCTAGGAAAGGCTGACATTAAAAGCCCCTGTGTTGGAAATGATTGCCGAGATGAGTCATGCTTTAGTTCACTCGAGTGTGGCACAAGTTGTTTTGTCCACGATGAACACAGACGTTGTCCTCTTTGACCCTGATATGGCGGTACCCGCCCGAAAGAAGAGAAATGTCTGTGTCCTCTAGGAGACTGAGAGCAGTGATGAGTGGGGTTGTAGTGTAGCGCAGGAACCACTAAGCTCCTACTGTGAGGAGCTTAATCTCCTGTTAGCAGCGTGCTCTGGACAAGGGTCACGCTCCTGAATAACCCCTATAGAGGTCACTACACCCAGGTGAGGGTATATATCTTTTATACGTCAATGGGGAACAGACAGAGGACAGACAGTGCCTGACAGTGGGAGCTGTTACATGCTAAGTTAAAGGAGGTAAAAAAAACAGTCTTTTGGAAGAGAAAGCTCCATCTTCCACCAATTCTAAAAAAAAAATAAAAGGTCGACGTAAGCAAATTACAATGTTAAAAAAGACTTAGGGCCCGATTTTCAAGTTCAATCGCGCATAGTCTAATACGCAGTTCTCTTTGGGGGAGGGGCCAGCGCATAACGCCATATTGCCTGTAGGAAAAGTGGACATCGCGCCTGGCGCATAGTTGTCTTAAATGAGTTGTCTTAAATGAGTAAATTAGTCATGGGTGTTTTTGGGGCGTAGCATGTTACAAACCAAGAAGAAGATGTTCCATTTTTTCAGATGTCATTCTAAAATATCGTCTGTCTGTCAATGTCAAGTCGAAGCTCATTGACGAGGGGATGAAAGTCCCCCTGGTTTTCTCTCTGTTCATTCAGAGGGTGAACCCACAGCCGACCTAGTCTCCTCCTCCTTCGTCGACGCAGCAAGAGTAGTAAACCTGAAAACTTGAAAAATATCATCTGAGAGTTGAATGTTAAAAAGTTGAATGGCTACACTAGGCTACTTACACGACTAGGCATAATTCACTAATTAAACATTATCAAACATCATTAGCCTATTCCTCTAATCATTTTTGTACATCGGTTCTCTTTCGTTTCGAAGCCGAAACGGACGAATGGATGATGCCTATCATCTCCTACTTTTTCTGAAGTCAATTTTAACCAACCCTTTGAAAAAAGGGCAGTAAGCGCTCTGACGCGCGCAGGCAACTACGCGCAGGCTCTCCGACCGCCATGCTGTGTGTTTCATCTGCATGGGGAGTGAGCATGCTATATTAGCCTTCTCGCAGCCAGATCTCTGCTCGGCTTGCGAACGCCTCTCCCCTGCGGCTATTGGCAACAGAGCAGCATTTTTCGTGGGTTCCACTGGTAGTCCAGGGGCGGCTTCTACCCCCGTTGGCGTCAGTGCTCTCCCCGCCCGCCAGTTTATCGATTTTCCCCCGGCGTCCTCGCACCCGGATGGGCTAATCGGCCGGCCTTCAGTGGCTACTCGGCCATCGGTTAGCTTCTCAGCGGCTAGTCAGCTACCAGCTAGTCGGCTAACCGCGGCCCACCTGGCTAGCCCTGCTAGCTCCATCGGCGCTGCCTTTGCCCGCGCGGCTACTTCGCCGCTCCAGGTTGATGATTCTGACGACCCGGTTATCGAGGCTGTGGACGAGGAGGAGCTCGCTTCCTTCCTCTCCGCTAAGGGATGCGCCACCGTGGAAGATTTGCCACCGGTCCAGAAGACCCACGTCGCCCAGTTAGCTTCCGAGCTAGCTTCCTTGGCTACACAGGCGGCTAGCAGGCTGGGCCTGCCCCCGCCTCAGCGCTGTCCGGGAGGGCGTTTCGACCCCTTCTCCGGCGCGCTGCCCTCACCTGATGCCCTCCCGCTCCCTGCTCACCCCACTGTCGTGGCGGATGCGCAGGCCTCTTGGGAGGCCCCCTTCGCCGCCTTGCCCCTATTCAAGGCCACGCGGCGTTTTACGCGATGGACGGAGCGGGCGCCAACGGCCTCATGCAGCTCCCTTGCGTTGAGGATGCGGTCGCTGGTTGTCTACCGCCATCTTCTGCCACCACCTGGACATCGCCTCCTGAGCTTCCCTCTAAGCCGTGCCAGCGCACGGAGAAGCTCGTTTGAAAGGCCTTTATTTGTACAGGCCAGGCGATAAGGGCGTTGAATACCGCCTTTCTCCTCTCTTCTCTGTCTGAGGAACTGATGGCGGATCTCTCAGCGCAGCCGTCGGACCTTACCCTCCATCAGCTGCGCAGAGCTACCGCTCTCACCTCACTGGCCATCAGGGCGGCCATTAAAGCCGACGGGCGCTCCCTTGGCTCTTTGGTCGTCATCGGCACCTCTGGCTGAATCTCTCGTCCATGCCAGAGAAGGAGAAGAGACATCTTATGAACGCTCCCATCTCCGCTGATGCTCTGTTTGGCCAGGCGCTGGAACTCCAGCGTGATCGCTTAGAGAAGACGAAGTCGGCGGCTCAGGCCCTGCAACCCGTGCTTCCTAAGCGTGCCCCGCCTCAACCAGCCACTCCGGCTGCGCCTCAGACGCATGCCCGCGTGCCTCAACGAACGCAGCAGAAGAAAAAGGCGGACGCACCCAAAGCCGCGCCACCGCCGGCTACCGGGTCACAACCTCCTTGGCAGCGCTCTCGCTCAAGTGGACGCGCTGCTCCCGCCACGCGTCCAACCAGCCAGGAACGGCGCAAGAGGTCACAGGGATCCTGATACGATCGCGTGTGTGCGGCAGAACATGTCATGCGACCCCTATCCATTGACTGCTATGCCTCTGTGTGCTCCAAGAGGCACGGGTCCCCGCTCTGCAGTCCCCAGCTCGGAGCGTTCCCCCCCGCTTCGGCGGTCCTCTCTGATCTCACCCCCTCAGGGGGCGCTGAGTTTGCCTTGTTCACAAGCACCCCGCACACACACTCTCGCCCCTCTGGGGCAATGTTTGACAATGAGCCCCGGCCCTGGCCGGAGGACGCTCTCTGTTCTGTCAGCGCGGTCGCGCACTAGGGCACCGATTCGGTCTCCACCGTGCATTCACGGTCCCCGCGTCCTCTGTCTCACTTGCCTCCGAGCAGTGGCTGTGCGACGCGTCGGAGTCGTTCACGGTCGAGAAGCCCTCCTCAGCCTCTCTTGCCACTTCTGTCGGCTGATTTATCGCCCAGGTACGGGCAGAGCTGTCTGTTCAGTCTGACACTTCTGCCATCGGGCGGACGGGAAACTTCTCCCCCCTCTTCAAGGACGTCGCTGACGCGCGCTCCAGGTCGGCCACCCCACGGGGCGTCGCGGGTGAAGTGCGCAGCTCACCGACCACGGACATCGCTAACGCGCGCTCCAGGTCGACCGCCCCACGGGGCGTCGCGAGTGAGATGCGCGGCTCGCCAACCACGCGTGAGCGCCCAGGGGTCTCACACGCGGTTGGCTTGCCTTCAGCCCCCACGTTACGTCGGGTCTCTACCCTGTCAGTCGAACGCTCTTCAGCTTCGCAGACAGCCTCAGTCTTTGACCTTGGCTCCCTTAGTGCCACTCGGGGGCAGCATAGCACTTTGTTTGTCCTTGCTGCCTCCTCATTCCGCCTCTCTGCTCAGGCAGAATTGGGCGATGTGCACAATGTCGCGTTGGGTTCTTTCAACAGTGTTGAAAGGCTATCAACTGCAGTTCAGGTGGCCACCCCCGCCCTTCAGAGGTGTCATGGAGTCAGTGGTGCCCCCCTCCAGGGCCCCTGCTCTCAGACAAGAGCTTCACGATCTCTTGAGAAAGGGCGCTATTCAGCACGTAGATCCGACGCTCGCGCGCGCAGGTGAAAAGACGAATTATACATCTTGTGTCAGTGAAAAGACCATTGCAGTAATCAACCCTTTTGAGGACATGGTAGATATCTGTTTTCATTGACTACTACTTAACAATGTTACTATAATGATACTGTAAGAAAAGACTTAGCATATGTGACAAATCTTGTTATAGTTGTAACCAAATTAGTCACTGGTATCTGTTAAAAGATTTAGCTTAAGGAAATGAATTCTAATTGAAAAAAAATTGGCCATGATTGAGAATGTTGTCAATAGTTCAAGGTTTCAGCCATGACATGTGCCATAACAATGAGAGATATAATACAGGTTAGGTGTAGGAACAACTTGTGGAATCATGCAAGTGGGATTCTATTAATTTACTTGTTTTCGTAAATGTTAAAATTGTTGAAGGCTTGATGTATTTAGGCTAGTGAACTGCGTGACAATTTAAAAATCTCAGTACACATCATCTATCAGATTGGTAGACTTCTGATGCACCCTAGTAGGCTACTCTAGTCAGCCATAAGATGGAGACTGAGGAGACCTGGAATTGGGTAGCCTAGTCTCAGTCTTCAAGTTGGATGTAGAATCAGAAATGTAGGTTTTTGTGCAAATGGATAATGACTAGGCTATGATGGAATATCAACCACACAAAGAGAGGGTTGAGTCATTTTATCTACGCCTGAAAGGTTAGTCTAAATATGAACCATCCTGACAAAATTTCTGCAGCACCCGTTAAACACCAGCTACAACTAATCAATGTAGGCCTATGCTGAGTTTGTATAGCCTGTTCAGTTAGGCTACTGAGTGAGTGGTGGTAACGTAGATTGATCGGTGG